>JAYEPQ010000002.1:26326054-26586054 GCA_036321105.1 Dracaena cambodiana
TCTTAAGGTTCACTCATATCCAATTTCTTGGATTTTAGTTTTGATTTGGTCCTCTATTAAGTTAATACAAAATTAATGGTTTTTAATGAATAAAACATTTTGTATGCACTTGATGAAAGGGTAAAAGAACTCTAGAATTTATGAAATTTAATCCTAAAGAAATTAAGAAGGTAGAGATAGTAATTGTTAAAATAATTGAAGAAAAATCATTGGATGATTATAGTTTTGACGCTAGCTCACGTAATTTTTTCTGAGCTGGCGGCTCACGTACACATATATATATATATATCAAATGAATTAGAAATTGATCCTAACGTCACGTGCATCTCTGGTCCTAAAATGGGGGCGGTACTAAGGAAATTAAAGCGGGCCAATGCACAGGCTCTTGCTGAAGGCTAATGTCTTTATCAAAGGGTATAACTTGATCTAAAGTCTCTCTAGACCCACACAACTTAATGTAAACACATGTCGATCCATACCTGGAACATTTGGAGCTAAACATCTCGGTTACTATTTACGCACTATTTACGCACATCATCCATTCTTGTACCTCAAAATGTTGCAGTTACTATTCAGGGTTTAATTTTTCATTTCTTATTTTTTCTTTTTATTCCCTTGGGCATGTTAGCATTATTCCTATTTGGGTTAACTATAAGAGTTGTGTAACATATTAACTTTTAAATTTAAAATTTTCAAATTAGTTCCTAAACTCTTAACAATTTTAGTCAATAGTTTACTATTCTCACCCTGTTTAATTTAAACTGCACATCTTTTATGAAAATTTCAAAATTACTCTTCTCTCCCTTACTAAGAACTCACTCGAAACAATGTCCAGAGAAGGTAATTTGGAAATTTCATAAAAAAAATTACAGTTTAACTTAAATATGAGTGAGAATAATAAATTGTTGACTAATACAGTTAAGAATTCATGGACTAAACTAAAATTTTTAATTTTAAAGAGTAATAAATTATACTATTTCTATAGCACAGGAGGCCTCACTGCTTAACGATACAAATCCAGTTCCTCAATCTAGTTCTTCCTGTTGCCAAACATGGCCTCAAAAGATTTTCAAACCCACTTTCATAGATTTCTCACTCTTCAAGTGGTGGTTTCTAACACTGTACAGAGCGGTTACTATTGCAATAACTTTTGTTGTAAGTAGTATTTTTTACTGTTTGGTTACAAAAACTTACAGCTATAATAACAATCTCTTACATACTTACAGTTGTAAAAAAAGTGCATAAGCTAATTTTTTTTCTTCTCATTGTGAAAAAACTGCAAATAAATGGGCATTTTTTAGACTTTTTGAAAATTAATATTTATAACATTTTGCAACTCTAGTTATGAGTCGCAAATTTCAAGCCAAACACACGGACACAAGCCATTGCAACTTTTACTGTTATAATTTTAATTACAATAACGGTCCTTGCGAGTCGTACTGTAACACATGTACATTTAATAATGAAAATGATCCCTTTGTACGTATACTTGCTACACGTTGCAGGCTTTATTGTGGTTGTTGCGAAGTCACGAGAAATCATCAAAGCTTGGGGAACAAACAACCTCGACAACCGAACGGCTGTCAAGGCATTGATCAGCCTAGAAATTTAGGTGGCAGGCACTGCAGCCAAAGGTATCTCCCAAACTCAATCCCATGCATCATCCATGTTACTTCTTGATTGTTTGGCATTTAAAATTTAGGTGGTGATCATGGGGACATCTCTACCTCAACTATTATTCTCCTCGTAAAGTGGGGGTGAGCAAATTTTCGAAAAAACCAATCCGAATTGCTAAATCGATCCGAACGAAATCGATTGTTTCGCTTAGTTCTGTTTTCAATTCGGTTCGGATGAAAAATCGAAGATTTATTTGGATATCGGGTCGGATTTCGATGGCGTTAGCGCCAACCGAAACCGACCGAAAAAACCAAATTTGTATAAATACCCAATCCGTTAACGCATTAACCCACATCTATAGTCTCTCTCCCCTCTCTCTCCCTCCCTCTCCAATTCAGTTTCGGTTTTTTAAAATTGGGCCGATGTACATTTCTTTTTTTTTTATAATTCTAGTGGGTTGCAGGTTCAAAAAACCGAAAACCGACCGAACCGAACCGAATTTTTGATTTCGGTTTTAGGTTTAGAAATTCGGTTCGGTTTTTAGTTGGAATTTTTCCACCCAAATCCAAACCGAACCGACCGATACTCAACCCTATCCATGTACGTGAATAAATGTATTAGGTTTTTTTTTTTTAATTTGTTTTGGCAAAAAGTTCTCGTTTTTATCATCAGGGAAATTATAAATGCGCACCGCATTTGACTTGGTACTCACTAAGTCAAATGTGTGGTGCGCATTTAGAATTTCCACTAGATATGGTGCACGTAGTACCTAAGGTTAACTGTGAAGAGTAATTATTAATACTGCACGAGTATTTTTCTTTTTTGGTTAAACCTTGATAGTATTAAGACTTTATTCCTAGGATTTTATGTATTCCTTCAGGACTCCATGTATTACTTATTAAATATATTTTTTCCTTTCAAGACTTCACTTAAATTACACAGAATTACCCTCTGTGTGTGTGTTCCCTTTCGATTAATTAATAATAAGTAATATTTTAATGTTTTTCCTCCCTCGATTTTAATGGAAGAGTCGACTTCGCGTATGTTTTTTTTTTTCTAGTCAAATTCACACACACATATATTTTTTTAGAGTATTATCCAAATTGAATTTCTATCGAAAGCTAAATTTAGAACCTTTCGCTAAATATGGAGAGAGGTGATGCTATTTGAACCAAGGCTCATTAGCTCGCATATATATTTTTTACTATTAACAACTAATTTTTTACACATGCAATGCACCTAATAACTGCTTTTCAACATTGGTTGGTTCTAAACTAGAGGCACGGAATAACAAGACGTGTCACTATAGAAATAATAACAAACGCGTTTATAGGTTAATTTTTTATCCATTCTATACAAAATTTTAAATTAAAAATAATTTTTTTATTTTTCTTAACCATAAATTTGTACATTATCATCAACATATGAGCTTTTTCGAAAGAGTTGGATATTTCTGAGATATTTTGTGCACGGTGATGAAAAGCTATAATAATAGCCACATAACAATGTCAAATCAAATGGCCGACAATGTTTCATCTCTTGAATCCTAAAAAACAGTTTTCTTCTCCCTGTGCTTGATAAATTACTTGGGCCAAATAGAGTTTAGAAAAATCAAATTATATTTTAATTGGGACATATCCATAAAAAAAACCGTTTTATAATATTGCTACTGAAGTTTCAAGCCTGACTAGCTTTAAAGCTTTCTCAACTGTAGCTTTTGAGTTGTAGTTTACTCTTAGTCGGTTACAAATTGGAGCTTGCAAGCCGTTGATATGTTGGAACTAAATGTTATATGAAATAAAGTATCACACATATATATAGTAAAGGTCGCCTCTTGAATGAATGAGAGCCACTTTTAAAATCCCGTAAAATTAATCAAAATTCTATTTCGAAATAGACTCCAATTTAATTTTAGTATACTACATTCTAATTTGATATGGATTTCTATTTAATTTCAATAGAATAAATTCTACTTGTTATGTATCATGTTTAATTTTAATACTTAATATTAGTATTCGAAGTATTTATTTAATTCTATTATTACTTCCTCAATTAATATATTTATTATTAATCTATTACTACTCTTAAAAACGAACCTATCGATTATCCATTATACTATTCATAAAGATAAATAGTTAGGAACTAGATAAGTTCAGTATTCAATAACCTCTATAAACTAGAAATTTCAGTTCAAGCTTGAACAGTTACATAAACAACAGAATTGCTCTACTGTGTTCAAATGTAACAAGCCCCCCAGGGGGCCTCAATACAAAACAAGAATCAAGAATGGTGCCAACAAGCACAGCTGCAGCACAAATAAAAGCACAGAGGAAGAGCGTTATTGCCTGTTTAAAACAATAGAATACGCGGATGACAGCACCATTCCCATTTTCACGACAACAGCGTCGCTAGGAATGAATTTGCAGTTTCAGGCAACACTGGAGGCGGCCGCCTCCTCTTCACATACTCCAGATTCGGAGGATGCCGATGCATCTTGAGAGAAACTCGGAGGTTTTGGGGTCAGGCCCAGAACCTTAAACATCAGCTGATCAGCGTTGTAGTCGTTGTTGGGTGTTGTTAGTAGCTTGTCGCCAGTGAAGATGGAATTGGCTCCAGCGAGGAAGCACAGTGCTTGCTCAGGCATGGAGAACCTCACGCGGCCAGCTGATAGCCTCACCATTGCCTTTGGCATCACAATGCGAGCAGTGGCAATCATCCGGATCATCTCCCATATCTCGACAGGCTGGGGAAACAGATGATTTCCTAATTAGTGAGTTTTCAAAGTGAGTTTGTTTTACCGAAAAAAGACCTTGAAAAGTTGAGAACAGGCATCTACTAATAATCAACAGGATCATTTGCACAGAAGATGAAGTTGTGTAATTTATGGCAGCCGGTCAGTTATCTCCAGGAAGTGTGTGCATTGAGCTGGGATGACAGTCAGGAAGTGAGTTGGAATTTGCAGAGGATAAAGGTTGGTTGAAGCAACAAGAAGGGAATGAAGAATAATCAAAGATGCAGTTAATCATTGCAGAAACAAAGAGGTAATAGCAAGTCTCTAGAGCTCGGTTTCAGTCCCAATTTCAAAACCTCATTAAATTAAAAAAAAAAAAATTCAACAGGTTTCACAATTTTTGAAGTTCTAGTTTTAAGTTTCAGTGTTGCTAATGCATAGGCTAAGCTAGGGTTAGGTTAGGTTGCACAAATAGGATATGTTGACATAGGCACGACACGATACGACGCGGACAAAATGTGGGGGAAAAAAAGAAAAAGAAAACAACCACAACAATGCAGGAAATGTCGTGTCTGAAACGGAGTTCAACACAATGCAGCTTGACAATAAAGTCTCCGTGCTTCCTAGGGGGTAAGTGTCCACAACAAATAGATGAGCGGCCATCATGTAATAGGTTCTTTGTGTGTGATGCCTAGAGAGAGCATATACCCAAAACACGTAGGCTGAGTTAGGCTGAGTAGCTGTTAAATATAATAAGTGAACTAACGGTGGTTAACTTATTATACTAGAGAAGCTTTCTGTGGATGGGTAAGAGAGAAGTATATTCTTGTGCTTGTTTAGTCAACTGGGAGTCAGGTTGTAAACCTAAAAAGGAAGAGGGTTTAAGATGATGAACTTATCTGCTACAAATGAGGCTTTGCTCTCAAAATGGTTGTAGAAACTGTTTAATTTACATGATCTGTTATGGATCAAATCATTGAAATATAAACATTACAACCATAATATTTTAGGAGGCAATATCACTGATAATAATCCTTCTCATTTTTTTGGAAAGGGATCTTATCACAGTGTGAATTTTTTCAACACAATTCTAAGATTATTCTGGGTAGTGGTGAATGCTCCTTTTGGAGGGGGGAGTTTTATCTAATCTTTTTCTGCAATTATATCGACTTGCTATTATTAAGAATAGTAAGCGTTTGTGATAACAAGTTGGTACGGTGATGGAATATTCAGTTTAGAAGAAATATTACTGGAAACTTGGTGACTGACTTTGAAAAGTTATTTCATATTTTTTTTCCTGGAATTAACCTTACTGAGAGCAATTATAAGAGACAACGGGATCTGGACCAACTTGATTATGGAGAGGGGTACTTAGTCAAATATGCATATATTTGGAGTCAGCCTGTACCTTTGATGGTCTTTAATCTTAATTGGCTTATTATCAGAAAGAGATTGTACCAAATAAATCTTGGTTCATAAAAGGGTCCCTCAGGATTTATTGTGTGTTTCACGTGAGCAGGCAGAGGAATCTCACATATATTCTTACAATGTCATTGAGGTCCACCTACATTACATGAGGGGGGCAGACCGAATGGAGTATTACAGCAATTATAGTGTGTCCAATTAGATGGCGAGGAATAATAGGATTTTCTTGTCCAAATTGTGAAACAGTCTACTGTTTTATAGGTAAAAATGGGATATGCTAAAAAAAAAAGTTTTGCAGCGTTTGAAGGTCCAAGAGGAGTTGCTAGGAGATCAGTGATTGATGACCAAGGTGAAGCTGAAGACAAACAGACAGGATGACAAGCAATTGCTGGTGGAGCTGCCGAGGTGGAAGCTGGGAATGATGCTGAGTGAGGAACTGAAGACAGGGAGTTGCAGGAAAAGCTTGTGCATTTACACCCATTAGAGCTCACAAAGGAATGGGTTTGAGTGTTGTGTCATATGCAAGTTGTTTTTGTTTGGTTCTTTATTTTGCTGTGGGATCATTTCTGGGTGATGGACTGAGTTTTTCTTAGTCCAGTTATGGTAAGATCCTCACCACCATTTCTTTTTTGTTTCAGTTTTGTATAGCTGGTGGTCATGGATCTTGCACTTGTACAAATTTTTCTATCAATGAGAATTAGACTGGAGTGCTCAAGATAGAGGCCCCACCCTTTCCCTTAAAAAAATTCTAAATGAATTTTGTAAATTTACAGTTACACTAAGATAAACAAAATAGACCAAATTATGAGATTAGGATTTAAGGATTTGGGATTACTAATAGACATTGAAAAGAGAGGAAATTATAAACAATGAAGATTGGGCCTTTTTTACCCATTAATTTTGAATTTCTATTAAGTTCTGTGATTTTCATCACAACTATTCGGAACTTGTCCAAGACATGGTCTCAACCAATACAAGTTGAAACTTGGTGAGACCGAAACATGCCTAGTTTCAGACTCATACAGTCGTATCCACTAAAACCGAGATGAAACTGCCAAAACCTTAATCCCCACCAGATAGGGAGAGGAAAAAAAGAGAGCATTTTAAGCCTCTCTCCCTCTCTCTTCCATACTTACAAATTTATCCGCAAATAATTGTATTATCCTATTTACCCTGAAATAATCTGGGGTCTAATAATTAAACCTCTTGGTTCTTGCTTAAGGAATAAAAAGAGAATATTCCTCAATTTTACGTTAAGTATATGCTTTAAAATTTTGAAAATGACTAGTATGCAGTATGCCCCCAAATTACCAGATGTGCCTCCTCACCTTTTCTCCTAGTGTGCCTCCTCCACTAATGACTAACCCATCCAAAAACCGAAACTACCTTAATCGTTGAAAGTTATGTCCAAGTCTTCGTCTTCTCTTTTCTTTCTGTGGTGCAGGGGGGAATGAATCAAGAGAAAGAGGGTAGCACTGACCCTTACCTAGCAATCTCCTCTCAACTTTAACCTTAGCTCAAAGTCAGGTGAGGTTGGAGATCTGTTTGGAAAAGAAACAATAGAAGTACAGGAGGATTTTCCCATCATTACCATCCGATCAAAAATATGTTAGCACATTGGGAAAGACAGCAAATTATTTGGAGGGTAAATTGCAATGACAATGATTTAGAAGATAAATTTTCAAATGGGGAAGATGTAGGCCATGTCTCTGAAAACCCCTAGAAAATTTTGCATAATGAACAAAATGAAAAGAACAGGAAATTCATAATTAACTCCAAACAAAGTAAAGGATTTCATGATGCCTAGATTACAGAAACAACCATGAAGCTTCCCCCATCTCCACTAAACTACCATTTAGTTTCCAAATTACAAAAAAGTAATATAAGCTTTACCCAAATTTTCCATTAGTCTATCTCTCTTCAATGAACCATTTAGAATAAAAGTCATGTAATAACCATGTGTTGTTCCTCGCCTCTCATACTGCTCTCACTTACCCACACCCCCTGCTCCTCACAGCCTCTGCCTTCATATGCTGCTTTCCTTCCAACCAAGTGCCAGCTGTCATATCCTCCTCGTTCCTCCCATCCCTACCTATCCTCTCTTGGTTCATCCCTTAATATGATTAGATGGTATTGGAATGGGATTGAAATTTAAGTGGTCTTCATATTGGGATTGTAAAAAAATGAGTAGATGGTTGTATGTGGAGAGGGCTAGGAATGGGTTAAGGCGTCAAAGTTGGCACAGAAAAAAGAATAGGAATTGGGTTTGCCATGGGTAACTGTGGGGGAAGGGTTTTGGGTTGATTTTCAGTTGTGATGTAATTGGAATAAGGAGGTGATTTATTGAGAGATACAGCTTACACTCAATGAGATAAATGAGACACAAGATCGATGCAGACAAGCAAAATCCAACAAATTTGACAGAGCCAAGTTCAAATGGCAACCAGGGAGAAGTTGGTGGGTTAATGAACTTTCTTTCAGGAGAGGTGGGGCGAACAGGTCATTTCATGCTAGTTATTAAAACCATTTCGGGTCATGAAAATCTGAGTGTTTATGGTAGTTTTTGGTGCATTAGAAAGTTCAAGATAGTTTACAGAGAAACTGGGAAAAGTTTATGATAGTTTGTTGTAATTTAGCCGCCATGTTTAATGAAGATTTACATTTCAAACCATACCACAAATATGGTACGTACAGGGATCAGTTTTAAGATCAAAATTAGAGAATTGCACTCGAACTTTCTATTCAACAAACTCAAGTCTTAGAACAATGCTGACAAAGCCTGCCTCACCACCCCCCCCCCCCCCCCCCCCCCCCAACACAAAAAAAAAAAAAAAAAACTGGGATAACTTATATATATAGATAAATCAGTAAATGGACTGCTACGGACTCCTCAGATAACTAAGATTCATGAATACAGTGAAATTAATGTGAGAAACACTATGCCAATATTTGATCTGTGGACAAATAAGCAGGTGGAGAATAACACACTTAACAATTAATCTTACAGAGGAAAAAAAAATAAACAAAAGGCATTTGTTTAACATCAGTAGTCAAAGGAAAACAGTGCCACTGGAATGAGAGACATACTGACCTTCTGATCTTGAAGAGGTGTACCCTTGACAGCAATCAACGCATTAATAGGTACACTCTCAGGGTGAGTGGGAAGGGTGGCTAGCGTATGTAATAAACCAACACGATCCTCCTCTGCTTCTCCAAGACCAATAATCCCCCCTACAGATTAGAAGGTGATATACATCAATTCATGCGAAGTAGCAGTTATTCATGGAGCATACATGAAAACAAAATATCTATCATATCTTCAATATGATGTACCCTGGGGCAATAACATAAACTGATAAACCAAATAGTAATGTTTAAATTGGCTTTTGAGTTTCTACAAGGTTTCGAATATTGGATAACACCAATATACCAATATATATTGCAAATATCGTAATGAAATGTGTAGTATCCAATACAATATAGACCTATATATCATTCTGGTATTCCAAGTATTTCAAATATTGCCGATATCATATGTCTGGTATTTTGCCCACTCCGATACCATAAACCACCGGCCGTTACCAATACAATTCTACTATTTTAAACCTTGCTCACATGATTGACATCTGTTTGACGTCACGATTAGTAGTAGAAAATAATCTTTATATAAAATGTGTGCGTCTGTGACAATCTAGATCAATAAAATTTAACTGACATATAGACACAAGAAAACTTAAATTACCTGAGCATACACTGATTCCTGCATCCCGCACATGTTGAAGTGTCTCCAGTCTTTCATCATAAGATCTTGTGGTTATGATGTTGGGGTAATACTCTCTTGAAGTATCAAGGTTATGATTATATGCTGTGAGGCCTGCCTCCTTTAGTTGTAACGCTTGTTGCTTCTCTAGCATTCCTAATGTACAACATACCTCCATGCCCATTCCTCTGAAAGATGACATTACAGCAATCAATATATAAAGGGATGTAAAATTACTTAAACTCGGCAACTTCAGGTCATGCCTTTGTGACACTGACAGTTTGGACGGGCAGAACTTGAACAAAGAAAATGTGAAAATCCTAAGGTCTCATGTGCCACTGAAATTTATAAAGGATCTACATAGTATAAGAAAAGGAAGAAAAAAAATTTACTTAAGAAGCTTTTATCCCCAGGATAAGCATTTAAACAGAGTAAGAAACACCAACAAGTATACAGCATAAACATGGCAATAAGTGTGAATCGTCAAGCATGCTTTGATGGTTATGACCATCTGTGTAAAAATGAAAGTTCCCTGGTAGTAAACAGCTTTTGACCCATTAGAAGGGACCCACTACGAAGGAAATGTGCATCTCATGAGAATCATGCTTGGCAGCCTAGCAGTGTCAGACTATAAAGAATGGGCACTAGTCCATGTTTCGACCTTCTTGGAGCCTGGACATACACTAATGTGACTGCATATGTAACTCCAACTCCAATCCATGTAGGTGAGGACCGAAATGTTACTTGGATATGGCTGCTCCACGAAACATAGACAAATGCATTTGTAGAGCATTTTGCTTATACTTATGCTAGAACATGTGCATGCTTAATGACCCAAAAAAACTCTTAGCGATGATGGCCGGGCCATGATTGATTCTAGGAAGAACCAGCAACAACCTCTAAGAACATCACAAGCCTATCAGATCCACAGTAAAGTTCTCAAGAAGCATACAAGGGAACTCCTGCTAGCAATAGTAAATCCAACAAGCAATATTATTAACATCAAAAACAATGAGTCAGATGTAACAAAACAAGGGAACACAAAAATTTGCCAAAAATAAGCAGTTAAAATATAATAGAATAGTATATTCAAAAGATTGAGTAAGAACAAATTTAAAATTTTAACCAGCCTAAATGTAAAATACAATGTCAACCACTCTAAACCACACCACTTGTTTTAGTATACCTTATATGCTTGACATATTCAAGGATCTGATTGAAGTTAGTTTTTCTGCCAATTGTGTCTCTCCATGCAGCACCCATGCAAAAACGTGTGCTGCCAGCCTCCTTTGCCTGCAAGACGTTAATGTCATAAAGAAGGCCATAGCAATTAACAGAACAGATTAGAAGTATAACCTGTACGATTCATAATCAAGAGTTTCAATTGGAAAGGTGGATATAAAGTGTCTTAATCCCATTTCCCTTCCATTCTTTCCAATTTTTGTTGGTGATGTGTGCTCAGTGCTATTTCACCTGTTTGGATGCATGTGTATCATGGACAATAAAGGCCTGGAACTCCAATTGTCCCTTATGAGAAATGGAAAATAAAGGCTCCAAACCAGATGCACATGCATGGGCAAGCACATGGACACACTGAAAAGTAAATAGTGCAAGTGGTGGATCTTGGATGTGTAAAAAAGTGTAGAAAGGTATAAGTGATGCTACCTCATCAACGAAAATAACCTTTTGGAAGTGTTGTTCGAAAGAGATCAAAACTCACAATAAAGTATGAAATAAAATGTTGAAAGAAAGCATTAAAGAAAGGGCAACGAAATGATGTATTAAGTATGAATGCCCAAGATGTTTATGATCCAGATGAGCAACAAATATTTTAGCAAGCTATATTTTTGCAAGAAAGCTATGCATGTACATCAGGAGATGAGGTCTATATAGATTAAGTCCATCATCTATGGTTAACCAGGGCGAGTATCCTTACTAATGAAAAAGCATCAATAATATAAAGCAGTTTGCGTCCATAACAAATTCTGCTGTTGGCTCTCTTAATTAAATCCTAATCGTTCAAATTTTGTATTAAGTTATTCTTAAATAAACGAAGTTGTTCAAACTATTATGTAATAAAATGCATGAGCCACACAATGAAGAGAGAGTAGCAAGCAAAGACTAAGAAAAGTCACGTTTATCCCCCAAAAAAAAAGTGATAATGAGTTTTTTTAGTTTTATGCCAAGGAGGCTGGCTATGGAGGCCATTCATTAATTAAAAGATTGATGTAGAGATATAGGAAAATAAAAGATTGATAAGAGAGATTTAGAAAAAGCCATGATAGGATGCCAGGGAGATGTGTTGGTTTTAGAAAAGAAAGTTGAATCAAATTGATATGTTAATGTGATTAAAGATATGCACAATCGAGTACCAACTCGGGCGAGAACAATAGGAGGTGAAACCAACTCATTCCTATTACCATAGTTTAAATCAAGGACCAGTATAAAGTCTTTATCTCTTTGCTTAGTTATGGATGTACTTACTAAGCATATCAGGATGAAGTCTTGCTGCATGTTAGGCTATCACTTGATGAGACTAGGAATAATAATATTCAATGTAGAAAGATTGAGATAGACTCTAGAATCTAAAAGAATTTAAAATTAGTAGAATAAAAACAAAATATGTGAAATATAACTTTAACAGAATCGTATGAAGGAATGAGAGTAATACAAATCGATGAAGGTGACATATCACAAACTGCACGTTTTCACTGTTTAGGTCCAATCATCCATCAATGGAAAGATCCCCAAAGATGCATTGCATAGAATCAAGAGGGATGGTGGAAGCGGAGACATGCTTCTAGATTTCTTTCTGATATCAAATACCAATTAAGTTGGAGAGAAGATTATATAGCACAGATATCAGATTGCTGGGAAATTAAGAAATAACATGTTCAGAAAATGAGTGTAACAGAAATTATAATTCTCAGCACGCAATAAAAAGGATAGGGAATGAGTGTATTAATAAGAAGTTAATGGTTACTCCTATTGAGAATAAATTAAGATAGAATCAATTGAGATGCCTTGAGCATGTGCAATTGAGGCCAATAAGTGCCCCATTTAGTGCCGTAATTAATGGAGCAATCTAAGACTAGACATAGGCCTAAATGAACGTAGGTGAATTAACTAAAGAGGTTATAATAGATGTTAACCGAGGAGATGACCCTCGTTAGATGGAATAGATGAACATGATTCATGTAGCTGATGCCAAAGTTCTCAGACAAATTTTGTGGGGTTGTTTTCGCTGTCATTGTAGAGACATTCATCAAATCATGGTTGAAAAGTTCATTCCATTGTGTGTGCGTGAGTATGTAACTGTCCCTTAGATCTCTCTCTTCTTCTGGATTCAGTTATGCTTTTAGCTCTCTCAATTACTTATTGGATTGCAGTCAGACAATATCCAGCAGGAACTTTTTGAGGTTATGGCTTATGATAAATCAGACAGTGGTAAATCAACTTTGCGGTCAGGTAATCCAGAAAGGTTTCGAGCATCTAAATCATTACATTATTAGTGAGCTTGGCAACAACACAACTAAGCTTTTTATCCCAAATACTTGGAGTAGGCTACATGAACCAAAAAAGAATCACGCTGGATCGATCACATTGATAATTTTTCTCCATTCATTCATATCAAGTAATATCTCCATATTTAAACCTCTAAAATCCATATATTTTCGTATCACCTCCATCCATATTTTTTTCGGTCTTTCCTTCGCTCTTTTAACTTGTCCTACATTAATAAGCTTCCCTCATCGAACTGGTGCATTTGTAAGTTTATGTTAAACATAACCAAACCATCGTAAGCGATTTTCTCGCATCTTCTCATCGATGGGAGTTACACCTATCTTAGCACGAATATCTTTACTTCACTTTATCTCTCCTAGTATTGCCGCATATCTATCAAAGCATCCGTATCTCTGTTACACTTATTTTCTGTGAATGACGTTTCTTTATAGCCCAGCATTCCGTGCCATATAATAAAACTGGCATAACAGCAGTCCTATAAAATTTTTCCTTCAACCTTAACGAAATGTTACAGTTGTATAAAACTCCCGTTGCACTCCTCCATTTTAACCATCAATGAGCTTGGCATAAATGTAAAAAGTAGAAGATAATAACAAGGCATTGATGCTTCCCATATCAACTCCACCTCAATTAACATTTATCAGATATTCACCATCATAAAATTTGAGAAAGACATTAGTGGTTCAAGAGATCATGGATATACTACTATACTTATTTAATGAGTAAAAGTCTTGAATCAGAAGAATCTAGTGGAAATTGATTGCCGATGTCAATAGTACTCTAATGATCATTACAAGACTACCTGATTATGACAATAATTAATTCAAGATATAAAACAATGACCTAAACTATAAAATAAATTTGTGTCGTGATATGTTATGAGCATGCCTTAAAAAAATTACCAGTACACAACCCATCAGGATCCATCAAAAATAGCTAGTTGCGTGATTGAATGTATTGTCCCCTAACAAAACAATTGCATTGAGAGAGGAAGTGATGGCATGGAAAAATATCATTGCACTAGGCTGCAGCTTGATGTTGTTTTGCGCCATAAACCATCTGTTTTACAGAATCCTTGGGAAAAAAAAATTTGATTCCCTCTTATGAAGCACAGACACACCAAAGTGCGTGCAATGTCTATGCTGGACACGACAATTCTAGAACACTTGCCTGACACTATAGGACACTCAGGAGCTGTATCAGGCTCTAAGAAACCCAAAAACTCATGTATCATAGCTGTGTTGGCTTGCAAAAAAACTTAAAGATCACATGTTAAGTCATGTATTATTTTAAAAATAGAAAAGCAAACATAACAAAATATTATGCAAGTAGAACCTAAATGCCTTGCAAACATGTGAGAGGGTTTGTAAACTTGTATCGTGTAAGATATCATACTGAACTTTCAAATTCTTTTCTTTAATATGGTTGCTAGATTAGAACCTCTAGTGTTTTCTTTAATATGGTGGCTAGATTAGAATCTCTATTATTTTCTTTTATTTCTACTTCTAATAGAACATAAGGCCAAATGATTAAGGGTCTTGATATATTTTATATATGGAAACATGTATACAAACACATACTTCCATCCCCATGTCCCTGTATCCTTCTTTATAAGATTGTACTGTGTTGTTGTATTAGTGTCCTATCCATGTCCCATGTCTATGTTCATGCTTCGTAGATTCCCTCCATGTATCATTACATAACAACACCTCATGGCACGAAAATAATGATAACTCAATGCAAATCGAGGCAATTCAGGTCTAATGGTTATGGTTCTTGATGCATCTGATTAAATTGAATTGAGTTTAACCAAAATCAGATGAAGCAAGCTCGATCAAGTTTAATCTGACGGACAGGTACAATCATACCGTCAGGCAAAAAATGCATCAAAACAATTCCCCAAAGTAATAACTTACAGACATACTCATTTAAATATTCTACTTAGCCAACAAGCATAGAAATGAGACATTCTTCTTTTTCTAGCATTTATCTATGAAAATTTTATTATTATAAAGATATGAACTTATATTTTCTATAGTTGAAATAGTTTAAGGATAGATACCTTTTTTCCATTAAGTTCCAATAGGGGATATCTCCTCCTTGAGTTAAACATTTTCAAGTCTTTTTCTAATACCTCTACCCAAGTTCTCATAGGCCTATCTCTTGCCGTTACCACCACATTCACTATAATCCTCACCTCAATTACTGGCCGTCATTGCTCCTCAAAAAACCATCTCAATCAATTTTCCCTCGTCTTATCCTCAATAGGAGTAACCTCAATTTGCTAAGCATGCAACAATCAATAAGCATAACATTTCGGCACGCAAAAGGTGGCTAACCATATTTGCTGTTTAATGCCATTTTACTAACATAATAGCAAGGACATTTTTCTTCATCTATCTAATTTCAAGAACTGGCAGGTTACATCATCCAGAAATGTGGACATGTATAAGTTTTGTAATACAAGAAATTAGAAAAAACCATTGTTGTCACAGCAATTTTCAAGTTCACGGCCCAATTGACCATCCATAGTAGGTACATGGCGTTGGAATTTATAAAAAAATTTCCAGTTCTTGATTCATGAAATAGTCAGATTAGAAGCCATTCAGTTGCAATGCAGATAAAAAAAATAATGAAAGTTACCTTCTTTGCAGCATCCAAAACAGCATTCGAATTCATCAGCTTCTGGGCCTTCAATCCAGTATCATACCTTGAGGACTGGGGGCAATATGAACAATCTTCACTACATCCACCAGTCTTGATTGAGAGAAGGGTGCATTGTTGCACTTCCCGGAAGTTGTGAACATGTCTATGGACTTGAGCCTAAAGGAATTCATGTAAACATAATCTCATAAATGAATAATCATTTAGAACAGAGTTTAAAATGCAAATTTGCAAATAAGAGATCACCAAACCCTGGAAATAATTACATTTTATGCCAAACTTGATCGAGGCAAGATTCTTTTTATGTAAATAACTCTTAATTTGACGACAGTAGTCTACTATTGTTGAAATGGAAAAAGAAAATTTTAAACTACATGCCCCAGGCTTGAACAGAGAAAACAGAGAAAGTACAAGGTTTGACCCCCAGTAATGATCAATTAATATCTATAAACAAGCTCTTAAAGATGATCTGCATACTTAGCAAACTGCTCTGCATATAAGAACATCTTAAGAACTTAGGGGTACAAGTTTGTCCAACTACATAGAACAACCAATTGAGGGTATTTACACCCATGACAATTTAGGAGTAGATATAAATTTTCTGTGAAACAGAACTATAGTTAAAACATCTCAATAATGATATATTATCGTCACTATAGTATGGTAACTTGTCATAGTTATGGTTTATGTGTTCTAAATCATGTTTATTAGGAATAGAGAAATGTATCTATTATTGAAGAGGATTGACCAGATTGGATGTGTTCATATAATAGAGATTCAAACTTTGAGCCTAGGATATATAAAAACTACAAAAATGGTTGCAGAGACCAACATGGAGGGTGACGACATCAGCTGTTGAATTGGCTTATTACACAAATAATGTGCGGTGCTGGCCTTTGTGCCTATAGTTACAGGATTTGAAGAAGGTTTATAAAAGTTAGAGGCTTAGAGCTTAAAAGTTGGTAAACAAGAATTACGACATTAGGACATGACTAAATGAGTATGTGACCATAATACGATTAGTAAAAGTTCAAAGGTAATAAGAGGTACTTAAATGAGACAACCATTCAAGATTTGCCCAGTTACCAGTATACATGAGAGCAAATATAACGAGGATCAGTTGCAATGAATTAGAGCATGTATAAGAACAAGTAGTACTCAAAACTAAATGAAGCAAGGTGAATGTCTAGATGTTTTACTCTGATTTTACCCTCCGAAACCTTTTTACACCCTTTGAAACTGTATATCCACTTTTATATTGTTACTCAAAATTACGGATATCCAAAATATGAATTGTGATCAAGATTCATAGGACATAGTGGATATTGGATAACACAAGCACGTTGGTCATTCCCATCACTTGATTTCAACTTGACCAAGAAAATGAGCTTTACATATATAAGGAAGAAAATAAAAAAACAAAATTAGAGCCACTAGTAGGTTGGGAATAGGAAAAAAAGAACGGAGGCTCTAAACTCACCTTATCACCTCAGTAGGTGGCGAGAATGCAGAAATCCTAAATCTAAATTTTTCTCTTATACTGAAGTTGTTTGAACGGGCCTAAACATCAATAGCAGATTCTATAATCGGCCCGAAGCCATTAAGCCATACTGGATGTGCATTACCAATCTCCTTCACAAAAAATAATAGTACACTAGCAAGTTGTACTGCCGATAAATTTTTAAAAAGTAGTACCAAATACTTCAGGGGGAAAAATTGAAATATGACAACACAAAAAAGTTTGCGCACTTTTAATACATTATATGGCAAGGTCATTCTATTGAGACATAATTTAAGTTCATCTATAGTTTCATAACTCTGTAACATCGATGAATTTTTCATTAAAGTTTTAATCTTTAACATAAAAAACGAAAGCAAATTTTAAAGAAAAAAACACGCCCTCTTCCTACAATTGAAGCAAACAACATAGCTCAAAAAAGTGTCGGGTGCCTCGCTTCAGGGGCCCACCACCAAGGAAGCGGTTATAACTGCCTAGGTGAGTAACGGGTTGGATGGGTCAACAAAACCCATACTTGCTTCCGCTGCGCTCCCTGCCCGATCCACATGCACGCTGATATGCTTCTGCTAGCAACCGTTCATGCGAATGGGGAATTTGGTAATTACAATGTAACAAGCGGTATATAAGCTCTCAATCCTTTTTTTGGTAACCCTAAACTAAGATATGAATCTTCCTTATCCTCTCTAACTTTCCCTTCTTCTTCTCTAAATTTCCCCTTTCTTCCTCTTCTCTTTCTTCCTCTAAACCCATTATTGTTCTATTGTTTTTCTGGTTCTAACCCCTTGGTGCAGGAAAATGCCGAAAACTACAAGTGGATCAGGTTCCCTCCCTAGGCCAACAGAGGGCAAATCTGATAGTGGTATCAGAGCCACACCATGAATACATTTGAAGTTGAGGTAGCTGACAGAGAGAAAATGGCGAGGAAGTGTTGCTGCAGGTCTACCAAGCTTTCTATCCAAGGTTTTGAATCGTGCACTGACCTCTTGGTGGTTCCTCTAAGAAATACTCAGGTCATCTTGGGAACAGTGTGGCTCAAAAGTTTAAGACCCACTCTATGGAATTTTTCATGCAAACTCTGCATTTCTGAAAGGGGGGGAAATCAATTACATTGAAAGGAGTACATAGAGAGCAATGTTGAAAATAATACGTTATGAAACACGTTATATTGCGTTACGAAACCTAACGGGACTCTGGCATTACGTAATAACAAAAAATAACTTAGTGCACCGTAATAGTACGCTTTTTATATTATTTTACGTTATATTATGTAATGTTACGTTAAATTACGTTATGCTACGTTATTTATAATTATTTATTTAGTAATTTCTATATTGTTATTGATTATTATTTTGATTATAGTGAATTACTATAATTTTCTTACTTGGTTAGTTGTTGGCTTATTTAATTATTTGCAGAATTACTAACTTGTTAATTTGCGATTATTTACTTATTCGCTTGTTGTAATTCCTCCCTCATACCTTACTTGTTGATCCAATTGAATTTTTAATTGAACTGAAATCAACAAATACAAATAAGATAATTTGACTATTACCAAATATAAATTGTAACAACGATAAAAACAGGAATGGAAATAAAAAATTAAAATTTTATTTTCTTGTTTAGACGATGACTGGAATTACAGTTGTAGATTTAATATAATTTATGAAGATAAATATAAAAATTATTATAAAATTTAATATATAATTAGTATAGATTATGTATTACAAAATGGTTTTATATTCTTTTTAAAAATTTTAAATTTATTTTTCAATTTATAAAAATTATTTTATATAGTTTTATATTTTTTTATTAAATAAATAGGAAATTGCATAACCTACGTTATGCATTACGCTATATGCGACATAACCTAACAGAGGCAAAACGTTAAGTTATCGTTATCGCTATTTTAAACATTAGTAAAGAGCTTCATGTCATTGAAGACAAGCTGCTCATAAAGATTTTGCGGGTTAAAGGGGTGGCATAATGGTGCAAATGGTGAGCTAGATGAAGAGAAGGAAATGAGCCAGAACCCTGCTTGCATACTCTGCAGGACATATTAGAGGAAAGTGTTCGAGTCACCACAGGGCTTACCTCCTTCAAGAGAGTGTGATCATCGTACTCCTCTTATCAATCCGCAACTCTCAGTCAACTCTAGACCTTATTGTTACCCTTTCCATCAGAAAAATGAGACTGAGAGGCAAGTGCAAGACATGCTTAAGGAGGGAATCATCCAGCCCAGTTCAAACCCTTTTGCTTCTCCAGTGGTTCTGGTGCGTAAGGCGGATGGAAGTTGGTGTCTCTGCGTCGATTATAGGGCTCTTAATAGGAACATGGTGAAAGACAAATTCCCTATCCCCTTAATCGACGATCTACTTGATGATTTGCAAGGGGCAAAGATCTTCTCAAAGCTGGACTTGCACTCAGGATATCAGGAAGACATTCACAAAACCGCATTCAAAACGCATGAAGGGCATTATAAATTCTTGGTGATGTCCTTTGGTCTCACAAATGTGCCCTCAACCTTCCAAGGATTGATAAATCACTTGTTCTGCCCTCGTTTGAGAAGGTATGTACTGATATTCTTTGATGATATACCGGTTAATAGCTGCTCTCTTGATGATCATAAGGAGCATTTGAAACCAGTGCTAAGAATTCTCAAGGAGAATCGCTTGTTTACAAAGCGATCCTAATCCAAAATTCGAGTACTTGAAAGTGGATTATCTCGGCCTGAAGGAGTAGCCGTTACCAAAGAATGCAAAGTCGTTGAGAGGATTCCTTGGATTAACGGGTTACTACCATAAATTCATTCGGGCTTACGACAGCATAGTGATCCCACTCAACCGCATGCTAAGGAGAATTCAAATGGACGGAAGAATCCAAATTGGCGTTTGGACAGCTGAAGAATGCACTGATCTCTCCTCCTATGTTAGCTATGCCAAATTTTGAAAAAGACTCCATGCTCGAGTGTGATGCTTCCAAGATGGGAATCGGAGTGGTTCTAATGCATAATGGGCACCTAGCCTACATTAGTCAAGGGTTGAAGGGCCGACCACTGTCTCTATCAATATATGAAAAAGAGATGCTTTCTATCCTCTTGGCAGTTCAAAAAATGGTGCTAGTACCTACAAGGCCACACGTTCATTATAAGAATTGGCCAAAGGAGTTTAAAGTTCTTACTAGATCAAAAATTTCGCCAAGAGTCACAGCACCTATGGTGCCTTAAATTAGTAGGTTTCGATTATGTGGTTGAGTATAAAAGGGGGGTTGAAAACAAGATGGCAGATGCTCTCTCTCGTAGAAATGAAGCAACCGAAGATGAGGAAGGAGGTCAGTCATGTAGAGTGGTTTCTGTAGTAGAGCCCAGTTGGTTAATTGAAGTGAGAAGGATGTTGGAGCAATCCCCTTTTTTCCAGCAACTGCAACTCTTTCTCTCCCACCCGGTACAAGAAGATCAACGGAGTTTGGTTCTATAAGGAGAGGGTTCTTTTGGATCCTGCCTCGGAGTTGTGCAAAACCATTTTTCATGATCACCACGCGTAGAGCCGGCCACTTAAGGTATCACCAAAACGCTCCGAAGGATCAAGCTATCCTTTTGGTGGCCAGGTATTAAAAACTACATACGGCAAGCCATTCGAGAATGCGATATATGCCAGAAGAACAAAGGAGAGAGCATACCCCCTCCAGGCTTGTTAAGCCCACTGCCCATACTTGAAAATGTGTGGGAATCTATTTCTACGGATTTCATAGAAGGGTTACCGGTTAGTCAAGGGAAGTTGGTTATTATGGTTGTCGTGGATAGATACTCAAAATTTGCTCACTTCACATCACTTCAACACTCGTATAATGCTCCCAAAGTAGCACAGATCTTCATTGAAGAGGTGTTCAGCTTGTATGGAATGCCAAAACCATTGTAAGTGATCATGATCCCATTTTCATTTGTGCATTTTGGTCAGAAATTTTCAAACTGCAAGGGACTCAGCTTCAACTCAGTTCTGTCTACCACCTGCAAATGGATGGACAAACGGAACGTGTAAATCAATACTTGGAGTGTTGTCTCCGTTGCTTTTGCAGCCTCAAACCAAGTGAGTGGCGGAAATGGATGCCTTGGGCAATGTATTAGCATAATACAACTTGGAGATCCTCAACTGGTTTTACATCCTATAAAGTTGTTTTTTACACCCTATAAAGTTGTTTACGGCCGACCCCCACCTTCTCTTTTTCAATATGTGCCTAAAACCGCACGTATGCAAGCAGTTTAAGACTATCTTTATGACCGTGACAGGGTGCGGAAGCTACTGATGGATAATTTGATTAAGGCAAAGGATCAAATGAAGATGTTTGCGGATAAACACCGCACTGAGCTCTCTTTCAAAGTTGGGGATTGAGTGCTCCTTAAATTACAACCTTACAAACAAACGACGACTCAGGGAGCTACGCCGCAAAAGTTGTCTTCAAAGTACTTCGGTTCCTACACTATTCTGGAGAAAATCGACACAGTGGTGTATCGCTTGCAGCTGCCTCCTTCTGCTCGGATCCACAACGTGTTCCACGCCTCACAACTTAACAAATACGAAGGCATGGAAACGCGCATGCAATGTGATCCTCCTTCATTTTGGGAGATTCATCCAAAGGAGCCTGAAGCTATTTTGGAGCGAAGAATGGTGAAGCGAGGCAACCGTGCAGTGACACGGGTGTTAATAAAGTGGATGAGAGAGGAAGCTATAGATGCTACTTGGGAAGATTATTCAGTGATCAACGCGAAGTTTCCGGCCTTCGACCTCTTGGACGACGTCGGATTTAAGGGAGAAGGGGTGTCGGGTGCCTCGCTTCAGGGGCCCACAACTAAGGGAGTGGTTATAACTGCCTAGATGAGTAACGGGTTGGATGGGCCAGCAAAACCCATACCTGCTTCCGCTGTGCTCCCTGCCCGATCCACATGCTTGCTGATATGCTTCTGCTAGCGACCGTTGATGCGAATATCCATTAGAGAGGAATGGTAAATTTGGTAATTACAATACAAAGTGCAGTATATAAGCTCTCGATCTTTTTTTTTTTGGGTAACCCTAAGCTAAGAGATGAATCTTCCTTATCCTCTCTAACTTTCCCTTCTTCTTCTCCAAGTTTCCCCTTTCTTCCTCTACACCCATTACTGTTCTATTGTTTTTCTGGTTCTAACCCCTTGGTGCAGGAAAATGCCAAAGACTACAAGTGGATCAGGTTCCGTCCCTAGGCCAACAGAGGGGGAATCTGATAAAAAGGAACGTCTTTCTCTATCCCAAACTCATTAGAATTAATAGCAGCATTAGTGAAATGCAAGCAGTAAGTAAACTAACCTAAACTGAAAATTCGAAACTGAAACAAATAGGGTAAAAAAAATTAAAAAAAAAGGGAAGATCAAGAGCTTACGCCATGGAAAAGGAGATCGAGGATGGGGGAATCGTAGATTGATTTGATCTCTTCTTTGCTCCAATCGTTCCTCGGCCCTTCTCGGATAGTCCGCTCCGATTCCGCCGCCGCCGCCGAGGCCCCCGTCGAGAAGGAAGAATGAGAGCCCGAAGGCCGAAGGAGGCGACAGCGAAGAGATCGGATCACAATCATTATTTTTTTTAAAATTTTTCCTCCTCTTCTTTTTTTTTTTTTTTTTTTTTTTTTTTATAAGAAGAAGAAGAAGGAACTCCCGATGGAGGCGATGCAACCGATGTGATCATATGAGGCCAAGGGGTCAAATATTGCGCCTAATGTTCTAAATGAACACACCAATTCTTAGTGAGCCCACCATGTGAAGAGTACATCCTTGACTTAATGCTCACTAAGTCAAATGGTGTGCTCATTTAGAATTTCCCTCTGTTTGGATAAACATAATTATCACGAAGGTCTTGCATTTAAAATATTCTAAGTTAAAATTAATTTTTTTAATTTTGTTGTTCAGTCATAATTTAAGCGGTCTAGACCTATTAAGCAAAGGTTCATGTAGTAGTTTATAAAGCCTAAAAGACTCAAAATCCTTGATTGACTAAGAATCCCCCTCAATTATCATGAAATATCCTGATAATTTAAGATGTTTTAAATATAAAACTAAGAAAAACTGTTTTGAAAGTAAAATCTACATTTATCTTATCACAATATCATGATATTTGAACTTCTATTCTAAGCATAAGATTTTAATTTGCATTTTGAATTTCATAAATTAATAAATCAAATTCTTTTGCTTTGTTGTGATGTATAACCCAAGGGCCAAGGCATCATAGGAAAGCTAAAAATGTTGGATTTAAATTGCGAATGTAAATTTCATTTTCATATATCACAATGTACTAGAAAATAAAAATAGAAATTGATAAGTTTTATGGTTCACGTATATTTTTTTATTTTTGCTTTCAACAATATCCTCTTCAACCATGACCGGACACTTATAAAAAACAAAATTTCAAATGAAAAACCATTTATAACTAAGTTTATAAAACAATTGCATTTGGAATTTAAGAAAATCGAATTATATGCATTTCCAAAAATGCATGTTCTCACCCACATGAATATCAAATGCAAGTATCTTGAAAAATCTTCTGCAAGTGAAGAAATTATTTATTTCAAGTTTGCACCTAATATCAATAAATGATAGCTCCGAACCAACCAAAGTATCAAAAATGAGTGTTTGTACATAGGATGAAATGTGTGATCTTGAAATATCTTCCAACCACATTAAATATTGAATCTTTTTTTTATGTGAGAAAGTTATATATTTTGGGTTTGTTCCTTAGTGGCTTACCAAACCGATTAATTTCTCGTGATATGCTTTATAATTTGCCTCACTATCATATGTCACCTATTTTGAAGGTAAACGATTACCCTCGTTTGCATTCAGCTGAACACAAAAAAAATTATGAACTTCTTAGCTGTATATAATTACTTAAAATGAGATCGTGGGATTTTACTTAGACCTTTCATAAGGTCATTCATTACTCTCACTGCACATGGTTAACCACAAAAGTTTTTATAGATTTCTCAAAAAAAAAAAAAAAACTGATAATGGGATTATGAAAATATTTTTGATTCAATAATCTTCTTCTCCCCCATATTAGTGCTGCAACACAAATGGTAATATCATCCTTCAGGTTATTTGAAACGAGGGAAGAGAATGTTATATGCTCTTATTGTTCTGTTATGTTAATACAAAATGACACTTCTAACAAACTCATGAAAATTAGAAGGTATGTTCACAAAATCCACGAATATACAGATTTAAAGGATATGTATGTGCTGAATAGATGTGCTTGTTATCACACATTTTGGGAACTTCTAAAGGGGCACAAGTTTTTTCCTAGTGAGCCCAGATTTCCTAGTGAGCCCAATGTCTTTTTAGTAAAGAGGAGAATTTCTTAGTGAGCACAGTTTTATTCCTAAAATACCCTTCGTATATTTCCTCATCTCCACAGCCTCAAAACCCAAACTCTGCCGCTCTCCTTCTTCTTCTCTCTTCCCCCTCACCCCCCCCCACTTCTGCTCATTTTCTCAAGCCACCGCAGCTCATCTTCTCAAGCCGTCGCCGAAGCCTCCGCCTCAAACCCGCCGCCGCAGCAGCTTCTCCTTCCGCCTCAAAACCCAAACCCCTCAAAATTATTAACAAATTAAAAAAACTCAAGCTCCTTCTCCTTCCAAACCTGCTGCCGCCGAAGCCTCCGCCGCCGAGCCACACCCCGCCGCCGAGCCACACTCCGCCGTCGAAGCCTCCGCCGCCGAAGCCTCCACTGTAAGTCTCATTTAATTTAATTTTAATTTTGTTTTATTTAGTTTATTCTTGTTTGGTCTGTGACTGTCCTAAAAACTGAGAACTTTTTGTTTGGTCTGATAATATTTAAGAATTGGAAAATTCTAAACGAGTACATTTTTTGTTAATTTTGATTTTTAATATTTAGATTATAATTATGAAGAAAATATAATATTGTAATCGTAGTTGTACAATATGCAAAAATTTAGTTATTTTTCTAATTATAGATGTTAATATTAAAATTTATTAGTTAACTTAGAAGTTTAATGGTATTGTCTTAATAGTTGATTAAGTAATAAAGGACGGTTTCAGTATATTTAAATTTTAATATTACACTATCTTGTAGTTAAAAAATAAATAGATAAAATATGATATTTGTAGCAAATTATACTTTGTTACTACTTACTTACACATAGAAAATTTACTGTTTTGATAAAAAACATCTATGAATGAAATATCATTGTATTGCATAGATGGATCCGGCAGAATCTTTTCGCGTTCGACCAACTGCCTCGTTAAGGAGGAAGAAAGCAGCATCTCGACCACAAATCCAACGCCCGATACGAGAGAGAGAAATCGAAGTGGCCGTAAATACTGAATTAAATGTAGAAACTCTTAATTTGATCAGATATGATAGTGCAAGACTAAAAGAAGGGAATACTAATGCAGGAGGCTCTCAAGATGATCTTCATGAGTCAAATTACAGAGGTCCGTTGATTTATCAGTACTGAAGAGTTTCAAGACGCACGTTGCTTTTTTCGTTTTAAAAGATGAAGTAATTATTTTCCGTTAAAAATCATAAACCACTCTATTGTGTGTGTGCATATGTTATGACTATAGTATATATACAGAAACGAGATCCACTTCGATATATTAGTCATTGTATCAGTAGTTGTATCGTTGTTTTATTGTAACGGTATATCCATGTATCACTGTATCATTATATCGGTGTATCAGGAGTATCATTGTATTTGTGTATCTGGAGTATCATTGTATTTGTGTATCTGGAGTATAATTATATTTGTGTATCTGAAGTATCATTGTATCGGTATATCATTGTGTGTCGGTGTATCATTATATCGCAATAAACGATGTATCAGTGTATCAATGTGTTGCTACAGAAGATGTTATAGAGTTGCAATGTAATTTTGCTCTTCGCAGAGGAGTTCCATTTTGGTGTAATTTTGTTCTATATAACTTGTGACCAATATTTTGTATATCTCTTGTATTTTCGGTTGTGTCGGTCTTATCCGGATATGATAGTTTGGTCAAAACACAATAACTGTGAGATGTAGCGGTGTATCAGTGTGTCAGTGAATTATTGTATATTTTTTTCTTTATAAACTATATTTTGTGAAAAATTGTATAATTAGTTGTTAATATAAGTCCCAAAACTGACGTTAAATTCGATTAACTAATGATAAATCAATTTTCATAAGTAAATAGAGTGGATGAGGCAGTGACCAAGGTCAAGCTCCTGTTCGGACTGTCAGTCCGAACAGGTTGGATCCGTTCTGACTGACAGTCCGAACAAGACCTTCCTGTTCGGACTGAGAGTCCGAACGGGCCTGGCCCGTTCGGACTCTCAGTCCGAACAGGAGAGCCCCGTTCGGACTGTCAGTCCGAACGAGAAAGGAGCGGGAGCGGAAGTCTGGAGCGGGAGAAGGGGGAAGGGCAAAATGGGAAATTTTTTTAGAGGGTAAACTTGATATTTTTGGAAGTTATTAACTGGGCTCACTAGGAAAAAAGTTGTGCCCCTTTAGAAGTTCCCCACATTTTGTGCTGTACTGACTTGACAAATTATAAATTCAGATCCTAGCCAAACAATAGAAAAGTTTAAATAAAGCAGCAGTCCTGGTCCAAGTAAAAGGCCCAACCCGTATCACCGAATACTTTCTGTGAGCAACTCTAGGGAAAATTATAAAGGCACACCCTAAATGCATAATGTCACACACAAGCATGAGTTGGTAGGCTCCATCGAGGTGTGAGCAGGCAGACTGTGCCCTAATATATTCGGGGAGTGCCTTTATAATTTCACCAATTCTAACCACCAGATGACTGGTTGTTTTTTTTTTTTTTTCTTTCCGACGAGAACAAAGAAGCAAGGGCCAATCGTCAAACGCCACGTATTCAACCCCGGATTTTGACTGCCACCGTCTTCCGTCTTCCTTTTTCCAATTATTTAAAGCAAAAAAAAAGAAAAAACAAAAGGAAATGTCTCCGAGAGGCAGTAGTGAAAAATTAGAAAAAAATAATTATATTACTACAAAATCGGGGTTCACTGATAAAAATATGGAGCGCATCTAGAAATTCTCGTAAAATTTGAGCAAAAGAGTCGCAAGCGCAAATGGCAATCCCCCATACCTCTCTTTTCTACTCCCATTATAAATATAAATAAATAAAACCCAAAAATAAATGAACAGACAATTAAATACTAATTAATTCCACCCACTTTGATTCCGCTCTCTCTCTCTCTCTAGATATTCCCCCTCCTCTCTCGATCTCGATCGATCTCCGATCTTTCGTTCAAGAAATCATCAACTTAGGATCTAGATCTCAGATCTCGTTCGTCTCTCTTCAATCCCTGGATTTTTTGCTCTTTTTTTTTTTTTAATTTTTTTGGTGGTATCTGCGCTTTTTGTTAGCTTCTCAACAAAATGCTTGCTCATCTAGTAATTCGAGAAAATTTTTTTCTTAGGGTTTTTGCTCTGATGCTATCTTTATAGGTTACTTTGATTCTTGTTGGAGAGTGAAAAGCTTGGAGATGATGCAGAACGGGGTGATGGAGTGTAGCGTTTGCCACTCGAAATTGATGTCGCCCCACGCGAGAGCCGTGTCCAGGGCGTACGATAAGCATAGGAGCAATGTGACGTCCAAGCATCGCGCTCTCAATGTTCTACTTGTTGTTGGTGATTGCATCTTAGTTGGTCTCCAGGTAATTGATGCTTTCGATTTGTTTGTTGAGTTGGGAAGTTTGAAATTTGAAATTTCGATGTCCGTGCTAAACATGATGTTTTGCTTGCTTCGAATGTAATTTTACTGCTATACTGTCTTGTATGAATTAGTAGTTTTAATGGGTAAGTTCATTAAATCCAACAAATCAGCTCAACTCGCCACCAATTTGGGGTTGGGTTACCGGGAGTATCTATTGAGTTCCATCCTAACATCCCAGTGCCTAAAAGTTCAAGAACACATTTTCTTTTGAGACAATGGGATGCTGTGCTGATAAATTTCAATCCCAGTGAATATCTAAACTGTATAAATTGTTGACTACAAATATGAATGGATCAATTGATTCAATCTGAATTCCCATTCTACCATGTCTTAAACCACCAATAGTATCCTCTCTGCAGCCAGGAGGATTAATATAGGGATTTCCTATAGTAACTGCTAAATACAACATTCATGTTAAAGCCATGCAGCTTACAAGAAGCTACGAATAAGCTTTCATTAGTATCTTCTCGGATAAATTCTCATAAGTATTTCATTCATTTTTTTGAGGTAAGGACAACATAATATCAGTTTTTTTTTCATTTTAATAAAATTTGAAATAGTATAATAGGGCGGATATTTACGTTCGAAGAGAGATGAAGGTAGGACCCGGGGGCCCCGGGGTGGGGGGGTTGGGGAGGGAGTGCTAAGAGCTAAGGGCTATGTTGGAGTCAAAGGTTAGCAAAGTAGGTTATACAATGGATGAAAGTTTGTGCACCCTAACTTATAAATATGTCATAAGCTATAGTAGTTCCTGACCAACTTTTAATCCCGATAGTGTGGAGTTTCTGATTATAAACTAAATTATATATATGTGAACTTGGCGTCATGGACTTTGATATGTGGTCTTGTTGAGTCCATCTCAACTTTCAGGATTCACACCACCTTTTTGTTTTTTTTGAGCTTTGCTAGCCATGAATCTCTAACTTGTACTTAAACTTTCAATCGAAAAGAAATAGCTTGGGGAGCTCTAGTATTGAGACCCCACCCTTTCGATACCTAATTAATATCGTTTGAATTCATGTGAATCTTGTTAAAGTTGTCTATTGTTTTTCCCTAGTCATCTCACTCAGTGTATCATAGTTCTAACAATTTTGGCTTTTTCTTTCTTTCGCCCTTCCCTCTCTTACATGCCACAAGTGATGCAATATGTGCAGATTGAATTGATGACATCTAAACCTCTTTCTCTAGAAGTTACTTAAAAAACCATCCTTATAAGGCTAGTTTTTAGATCCTAGATAACCCATCATGCTTGAAGCAACACTTATTTTGTTTTATTTTATGCATGTGAAATTCGTGGATGTAAATTACCTAGAATTCATATAGTTCTAACATCAAATTATATGTTTCTTTTTTTCAAAAAAAAAATAGGATATCTTATTTTAAGCTTGCTTCGGTGAACAATTTCTCTATGCCAACATTTTCTTAACAATATACAAATTTCTTGTTCTCTTACTCCAAACTTTTCTATGGTATGGAGAAACTATATATAAGATTTCTCCTCTTTGTAGTCATTGCAGCAAGTGTAAGCATTTTTTGTACAATTGAATTGCACTTGACAAGTTTTCAACCTTAATGCAGCCTATTTTGGTATACATGTGTAAGGTGGATGGGGGCTTCAAGTTTAGTCCGATCAGTGTGAACTTTTTGACGGAGGCTACAAAGGTTTTCTTTGCCATTGTCATGCTATTATTTCAGGTTTGTTTTCTACTTTGCTACTTGCACACGGTAAAGTGTCATGCTGAAAAAATTCTAATCATCCCCCACGTTCTTTCATCGACCCTACCATGTTGATTTCCATTCCTTAGAATTTGTTCATACCAATAATTATAATAATTTATTTCAATCAAGCACATACAAAACCCGTGATTTTTAGTATGAGTGTACATAAAGTGATACAAATCAGCATGTTAGGGTTTGATGGAAGAAAAAAGTGGGATGGTTAGAATTTTGCCATCACTCTATTCATCTTGGCGAGAGTGACTCTCTAACTCCTGTTTACTATATATATAGACTTGCCCCTTCCGAAAGGATTAAGCCTATGCCCTTTCCATTCAAAATCAATTTTCGGATATTCTTATGGACAATCCATATTGTTCAAGTTGACTATATTATTTGAAGTGGCTATATACCAAGATTGAAGAATTTAGATATTTTTGGACCATGCATCCAATAGGTACATAATAGACAGTCTAATTTATGAGTTGGTTAGTTTAACAGTGTAGAATGTTTAAATTTTTTTACAAAAGTTGGTGTATAAGTATTTCTAAGTGTTTGAATCATAACTAAATAGTTGGATCAAGAATTTATATGTCCTAAAGTGTAAATTCCGGCCATTTGGTTTGTACCCACTTGAAGCATTGTCAAAAAAATTAAAAAACTAATGTTTTTTTATAACACTTTAAGTGGTATAGGTCAACTTTAATAAAGTGGATCATGATAATAGATGTCCCATTATTGAAATCCAATGGGAAGGATGAGTCCAAATCCTTCCCAAAAGATCCATATATATTTATATATATGAAAAAGTGTATCTAAGGCATTTCTATAGGGAGGTATCTATGATGGCACTCCAAAATTACAATGATATATTTGGATAAGCCAAACTGTTAGTTATGATCTCCATGTTTAAAAATATTGTGTACAAAAATCATGCATTTACAATATATTTTGCTTGTATATTGGATATGCACAAAATGAACGGTTTTTCAACAATCGAATAAATATGACCACTTGATCGATGATGAGAAAGTGTCTAAACCACATATTTTTTTACACCATTTATTTAGAACATGAAGATCATAACTAGCCTTCGGATCATCCACAGATACTCTCTAAGTTGAGATTTGAGGGTGCCTTTATAGACAACTCTTTATGGAGGCATTTTAGATACACTATTCCCATATACATATATATGTACATTCATGTACATATACATATATAAACATACAAATGCATACATGTACGAGCGCACACACATCAAATCTATTTGTTAAGCAGACCATCATATAGCCTTTGCTTCATTATTATGATGAAACAAAAATCTAAATATATTGGATGATCTAGATGTATTCTTGAATTCAGGATGAGATGTATAAAAAATTCAAGTATTTTATTATTTCATACTGTAAAATTCATTCAACTAGTAAGGTGGCATTTACGAGTGGTCCAGTTAGTAAGCATCCTAGGGCACCGAAAGAGGGGTTTGGTTCATGCCATGCAACTTCAAACAAGGGATGGCATCTAGTTGAATCAGATACTGTCACGCCCCGCTCCCGATATACGGTATATAAGCACGTGTAACAGGTACCGGCAATATATTCAGTTTGAATATGCTAAAGTCTCAATAAATTTGCCACAATAATACTCAGTAATTATGATAGAAAAATTCAACAAAAGTTTGACTTTTCATTTATTGAAATGAAGTTTAGATACAATTGAAACAAAATATAATAAAATTAAACAAAAGGAAGAAAGGAATCTCTAATCCGTTATGGAGCTTCAATATGATGTTTAAACTACACCAGATCCTGCGTCAGTTTTGGCGTGTCCATCGGTAAATCTGGGCATGCACACCCAGGTCGTCAGATTGCGACCAAAATAAAATACGCAGAAAGAATGTAAAATATAACGGTTATGTCCAAATATAATAATAATACAAGTTTTAGAAAATATATAATAAAATGTCTGTAATAATGATGTCAATTAATTTAGGTTATCTTAATGTCAATTTAACGAAGTTAACTTTATAACAGAGGTATTTTTGTCTAGAATGTCATGTAATTGGAAAAACTAATTGATGGGATACCACTGTTTCGATTGTTTCCTGTACAGACTGGTCACAGGATTGTCCGGTGCTGAGTCGGACCTGCCGTCAGGCAAACATGAATTATAATCAGGTATGATCTAGCAAATCATCACGCACCCATGGTGTGCGAAATATTCAGCTGTACAACTTAACAAGATTACAACCGAAACAGAGTATATTTCCATCATTCAGTTTCTCCCCCAACCCAGTGTCATTTAGGTATAATATACAGTATATTGATTATATCATATACTATATTTCAAGTGGATTTTTCTTAATTTGTTAACAACATGATTTATAGAGTCTGTTCAGTTTATACTTTATTCAATAAATCATAATTAGCTATATGCAAGAGTTACTGATTTGAGACATCCTAAAGATATCGGCCAGGCAATTATATGGATGCTGGGAGGTTTTCCGTGCGTTGCACGTTTCTTAATTAGAGAACCAGCATACAAAACAACTTTTCTAGACACCGATACAAAATGATATCACAAACAGTATTTTTCCGTGATTATAACTTTTATATGATTTATCAAATATTGTATATATGATATTCTAAAATCTAACTATACTATGTAATTTAAATTTAATGACAATTGACAATAGATTTTTGATGACAAGAAACATAATAAGTAATTGATGAATTCCTACAAAATAACAAATCAATTTACACAAAATAAATAACATGATTGAAACAACATGTATATAAAATAGCATGATTAGTGAGTCTAAAAATGAACTCACCTGGATTTTGTTTCCCAATGTCGCTCAATGGAGTAATCTACACATTAAAAATATTCTATGAATATTAAAAACAGATTAATATGAATTTAGATGATTTTTAGGGATTTTTTCAGTATTTTTAGATCGAACTCAAAATTGATTTTAAAGTTAAGTGAATCTGAAATTAGGAAATAGTTTGTCTCTATTTTATTGAGTTTATAAGATGATGGATGTTATTTTTAGATTATTAGGGTTATTAAATAGTGAGTGAGCTAACATAAGATTCATAAAAATAATTTAATTCAAAAAGAAAAAGAAAGATAATTTCTTACATCTTCGTTAAAAGATAAGAAGTCAAAAATGTGAAGAAAAGGAAGAAGAGGCTCTTCATCGGCGAAATAGTGGCGGCTCCGATGGTGGCTCCTATAGTGGTTCCTGCGGCTCCGAAGGTGACTTCGTTGTGACGAGAGGAAGAGAGAAATTTTAGAGAATGAGTGTAGATTGAATTTAGAAAAGAGGTTAGATTTATATAGTGTTGGATTTAGGAGTTATAGAATGTGAAGGGTTTTGGGAGTTATAGAATTTAAAGGGTTTAAAGTGTTATGGAATTTCAAAAGTTTGAGGGGTTATGGAATTTGAAAGGTCTTACATTAATTTGGAGGGTTTAGAATATGAAAGGTTTTAGTTTAATTACATTAATTTGGAGGGTTTAGAATATGAAAGGTTTTAGTTTAATTAGAGAGTTTAATTTTGAGAATTAAAGATGGGAGTTTTATTATTGAAATAATTGAGAAAATGAAAAGTTTGGAGGTTGAAGAAGATGAAAGATTTAGGAGGTTAAAGAAATTGAAAGGTGTAAGAGTTAAAGAAAAAAATAAAATGTTATATTTATTATTTATTTATTTTTTTATTTATTTAAAGCTATACAAGATGAAGGGTTATTACATATACCATGAAAATCACTTTATTCTGGTTGTTTTGGTACTCTGACATTTGGATATGGTTTAGGCCCTCTGGCCTCAGCCTGTTGTTTGTCGCCATACCATGATTAATTTCAATTTTTGGTTTAGTATGATTGCTGACCTCCTGTGCGCTATGAGTTTCCTTTTATCTACATTTATTTTCTCCATTTCCTGTATAGGGACAATTGTTTTCGTGAAGCATGGTTGCAAGATTTTAATTTCCTTTATCTTTCTTCATGCTAATTTTAAGATTTCTTTTTTATCACAATATTCAAGTAAGTCACGTGAGAAGCAATTCTATTTGAGAGAAGAAAGGTTTTGTGCTTTTGTCTAGCCATTTTGGTCTACATTGTCATGGAAAATTGGACTTTCTGTCTTAAATCTAAATTAACTTTTAGATTAGGAGCTATGCTCTTTTTGAGTTTGTTTCCTTATTTACCGATTTGTTGTGTGGTATGAGTTGCCATTCAAGCTAAGTTTGTTTTTAATGGCATACCATTTCTTATCATGCAATTCCTTCTAAAGAGGCTCTATGTTATGAATTAGGTGATTGGCTTACATCCTGATGTTCTAGAATTATATGTTGCACCATGAAGTGAGTATCTAACAGTACTTTATATACTGCACGTGCAGTTGTTTCTTCATTCCATCTGCTGCTTCAGAGTAGTAACCTTATATTAGACTAGAGTAAAAACCCTTTATTGTTGTTTTATTAGACTATGAACCTATGGGTAATTGCTATATAACTTAACCCAAGGTTTTAAATATCGGCTATAGGGGATAATACTGGTTAGAAAAATTCCATAGCGGATATCATTATTGGAAAAATATCGGGGATATTTAGTAAATATTGAATGTCAGTAGCAGATTATAAATATAAATGTCCTTTTAAAGCAAATACGAATAATGCAATACATGCATACATAATATAAATCTACATAAAACATCAATATATATATATATATATATATATATATATATATATATATATATATATACACAAACACACACACACATGCACATACACACACATTGTTATATTTATACGCATTCGCATAAGTACATATATATATTTTATATATATACGTATATAAATATATGTGCATATACATACATACATACATGCATGCATGCCTGTTTAGAATATAGTTACCTCGACAACGCGCATTAACTCGAATCCATAATCACTAAGACACTACTAATAAATTTATTGTGATTTTACTATAAGTTTGATGCATTTTTTTTTATTTTGCTGTAATTCAAGTATTTAACAGTAATTTTACTTTAATCTAGCATTAAATCATTGGCCAATAACCCGTACATCAGTTTTTAAAAATGTAAAATAAAACCATTCAATTCAAAGTTTAAATAGAGGAATTCGATACCCAATTTGCTTAGATAATCAATAAAAATTAAACTAGAAGTGAGTCAAACTAACATCATGATTTTTTTTTTGTTCAGTTGCATGGGGTTCGATATCATTGGATATTGACTAATATTTGGGTCTCGATATTGTGGTTGAAATAGCGGATTGGACCTGAAATATCAGGATTTTTTTTCCTAAAAATAATAAATGCTTTGAGATGTCTAATATCTTAGCGGCTAGGTATCTAAACCACAATATTGGTTGATATTGCAACGTTGAGGCTGCTATTTAAAGCCTTGATTTAACCAAATTGGCAATCTTAGAACTTTTGTGTGTGATGTATGTTTAGACAACATTTCTTGTCCTATTCAAAGAGTTATTAAAGTGCATTTCTGCTGCTCATTTTGCTTACATCATTACAGTATCTTTTGTTTTTCTCAGTAAGCCTGAACTTGATAGCAGAATAAGTTCAAACAAAAATAGGCAGCTTAATTGCATTCGTGTATTCTTGAAGCTTCTTTACTAGATCCATGATGCATGCATTAAATACGCAAATAAAACCTTGGGATGCTTCAATCTACCAATGGCATGTACTAATCTTTAAATTTATATCTGACATGTCATCCGATACCTTGATTATTTTTCTTTAAACTTTATTTTTGTCTTAAAAGTGTGTTAGGATGCAGTTATCGTGTTGGATATATTTGGTTATTGACAGGCTAGGCATCAAAAAGTTGGAGAGAAGCCCCTCCTTTCAGTTTCTACGTTTGTGCAGGTAAACATGTCTTCAAATAAAATGGTCATCGTGACACTATTGTGCATCATATGTTTCTTATTTGGAGCCATGGTTTGTTTTAACATGTAATATATATAGTATATACATACAATTTCCTTGTGTGTTCTCATGCTATTATTTGTTGCAATTTATCATTTCAATGTTATGTCTATAAAAAACGTCTATAAAATCTTAAGCTCGTTGCTTAGATCACACTTCTAATTATGATGGAAACCTATTGGTAACCCTATTCCCAACCTGATTGGTAATTGATAGTTAATACTTCAGCTTACTTGGAGTGCTAGGTTCTTCTCACTAGGTTCTGAAGGAAAATAATGATACGAATGCAATTGGCATCATAATGGCAGCTAGGGTAGCAATGGGCAAGTTTACTCTTACCTGTTTACCCTATTTCTTCGGGTAAGGTTAATGATTTATTTTCCCATTTATCTAATATGGTAGGGTAAGTGTAAGATTTTCATACAGTTTATACAACAGAATAGCGCAAGGATAAGATATTCTTAGGCTATACCCGTTTATGCTGTAAGGTAAAGAAAATTTAGTGTGTATATTAATTTCTTATAAATCAGCCAATCCTTTTTTGGGAAAAAATAACTAAATAAACATGAGACTTGAATAATTTCAGTGACTTCAATTCAAGATCTCTACTATTGGCAAGTATGTTATTTAGAAAGCATAGATTTTTCTTCCCTTTCTTTTGTCGTTTTAGTCATTGTATTCATTCTTTTATTTCTTTTCTTAATCTGTTTACTTGTTTACCCTATAGGTAAGAAAATTTTTACCTATCACCTAATAGGGTAGGGTAATTGTCATTTACAGTTTGGCCTTTAGAATAAGGGTAAAGGATTTTGTACATAGGGTAAGGGTAAGGGTAAGGCTCTTATCCAACTCTTACCATACCTGCTGTCAACTATGGAGTTTTTCCTAGTGTACTGTCTCACTGAGATGGTGGAACAAATAACAATTGTTTCTGTTAGAATATTTAAGATATTGAGGATTTTCTTATATAATTTCTTTCGTTTCTCTACTATATAAATAACATGTAGCAACACTAGATGTATATTTCATTCTCCTTATTAATTTTGACATGGTATCATAATAATGCTTTCTTTAATCATCTTCTTCTTCTTCCATTTTTGAGCTTATGTTGGGCTGTTCACGTGGAGTGTGTGCCTAGTGCCAGTTAATCTACCAACAATTATCTACTAACAACTTATCTATGACAATATCGTCAATATATCAACAACCTTTATAATCTAATTCCCTTATTTATAAAGATCGTTCATGGCATTTAGATTAAAAATAGTTATTTTCCTTTATAAATTTGCTACTTAGTCCTAGCCATCTCCAGACTTTATTTGGCATTGAGCATGTCCAGACTTTTCTCAGACCTGACTGTCTCTGATAATTGCTTCATTTTGTAAAGACTTCATAATTGGCGTCCAAGAATGATTTACATCAATTTTGTTAGTTTCAACTATCTATCTACTATAATGGTTCAAGTTTTACTTTTAGCAGTTGAGGAGATTCCTAATTGTTTCTACCTTTTGGGTATTTTCTATCGTTTGTAACAAGTTGGGTATGTCTAGCAGGAGGAGTACCAGCACAGTAGATCATTTTCTCTGCAAATATATGATATATGCTCTAATTTGAGGGGAAGTGTTAGAATATTTCAAATATTGAGGATGTTTTATGTAATTTCTCTATTTTTTCTACTATATAAATAATATCTAACAACTCTAGTTGGAGTATCGTCTTTCTTCTTATCAACTCTGATAGTTTCAAATGTAACCTATGCTACAGATGGCAGTCTTTTGTAACTGATTGCTGTGGTAGCATGATGACGTCTCCACAAATCCATAACCATTTTTGTAGGAATGTAGCTACCCATCAGAAGATATATGCTTGTAATTCACGAGGAAAATATGAACTGGAAACAATCCTCCAGAGTTCTAGAAATATTTACCCTCTCATCTTTCTTTTTTCATTTTTGTTTGGCATATATTATTTGATTACTTAATATAAGTATAGCCAAAAATATTGGTTTCTAAATACATTTCTTAGAGAATGCATGAAAACATGGGAAGTACATGGAGTTTTGGGTTAGTCCTCAAACTTATCTCAGGTTATGTAAACTCTCCTTGTAAGAATTCTATTTTTCTTCCGATTGGAAGTCTTTAACGTGGGAATTCTACACTTTTGTCTTATTTCACTATTTATCTAATTGTCATATGTAATCGGGATCACATGTGGGCTAGGTTGTATTTGATTCTAACTCAACCTAGCCCTTTTTCATCCCATTCAACATTCTAGATCTGCACTCAAGTTTAATATTTGCCTCAATGGTTTTCCAATTTCTTTGAAAATTGGTTACTTTTAGCTTGGTGATTATTATAATTGTCCTCATAATTCTTCTAGAATGGTTCCTTTCTGGTATGTGTTTGAAGTTGGAACCACTATATTCTAACCCTGTAACATTGCATGGAGCAGGTTCTATGTAAAGATATATAACATTTTTATAGGCATGATATTTTGTTGTACTTGTCCCTAAAAATTGGAAAGGGCTGGCGATGTGGGTACTCCATAAGTCCTTATTTCTAGCTTTTAACATATTGTTAGTGCTTTGCTTGACTTACCATGTTTGAGGTATCTTGGGATTTGCTCTAGACACGCGGAAATTCAGTTGGAATGACATGATATGCTAGACACCTGCCAGAACACATATTCAGGAATAGCTTTTTGGTTTGTTCACATTCCATATAGCCTTTCAAACTCACCTTAGCTTTATGATTTTGCATGGGCTCTATTGGAATTTTAATGATGTTATTTTTACTATGGCCGTTTTCTCCCTCTTTCTCCTGAAAAATGGTTTTTTGCCTTACTGATTCTGAAAAAAACCTGGAAATAGTTGTTGAGCCACCAGATTGTGAGGTTCTATTGTACTCTTGCAGGCAGCTCGCAATAATGTTCTTCTTGCTGTTCCAGCTCTTCTGTATGCCATCAACAACTACCTGAAGTTTATTATGCAGGTATGAGTCTAAGTGTCAGATGACTACTATTATTTGTTATTTATTTGCATCTATTTAATTTGGAGAATTGTTTTCATTGCTTGATGACCCTGTTGACATCTTACTTGTAAATCCCATAGTATGCCTAAATTGATTTCCTTTTGCAGTTGTATTTTAATCCTGCAACAGTGAAGATGTTGAGCAACCTCAAGGTATTTTTTTTTATCTGATTATTATCAGACAGCGTTTCAAAATAAATTTGTCCGCAAACAATTGGTTGGTTCTTTTTTATGGGTGATTGTGCATGATGTGTCAAGAAAATTTATGTCATCAAGAATACAAACATAGCTCTAAGAGTATCCTTCTCCACAAATTATATTGGTTTTGACTGTGAATAATTTTGGGCAAATATGATTTGTTGCTAACTTGCTATTCTTCCACCTCTATCTGATTTTTCTTTTCCTTCATTCTTTTTAAACCTTTATTATCCTTTAAATTTGGACTACTCAGAGTTTATGACAACTCTAATTGTGTCAATGTGTCGGATCATAGCAATTTTAAGTCTGACTGTGTTGTTGAGGAGGTAGATATTGTGCTTTTTATTTGCTTGCTTGCCCTTCACATATGCATGCTGCAGCTTTGTTCAAACTTCCATTTTAGATTTTCAGTTACTTGAAAACATGAACACCAAGTGATGTGTCTGTGAAGTCACTTGAAAGTGGAAACTCAGTTGTTTTTAATTTCTCTCTTTTTGATAACCATCTATATCTCCTGTACAACCACAGAAGAATCAAACCCCTTGAATAAACAACAGTAAGTGCATGGTTTTATTCTGAGAAGCATTTCAGCAAGATGGGATTATGTCCATGCACTGCAACTTTTTTTCCATTCACTGGTATAATAAAATATAGCACTGTTAACAGCAATCTGAATATTCTCTATGGATTGGAATTGAAGCCATATATTAGTTTTACAAGCTTGTAAATACCCTATCTTTAGTCCAAAATCTTCTTTCCTGTTTACTGAGTTTTTTTTCCTGTCATCGCACAGTTAATGTCTAGAAAGCATACCTTTTTGAGTAAATTGGGTGTATCCCCAAATAAAGGATTCATGCGATTATGGTTTAATTGGAAGCGTGTGGCAAACATTTTAGTCTCCTTTGTCACATAGAGATGCCTTCACTAACTCACTTTCAGTATCTCTTTAATGCAAGAATGCATATTACCATTGAAGTTATTGAGTATAGAGTCTTTTCATAGATGGATATGTCAGTATTTCATATTGTAACGTTTCAAATATCAACTTTCAATTTATTAAGTGCATGTGTCAATTAGTGCATGTCATTTGCATGCATCCCTGTCTAGGGAAACAGGAACAGGAGCTGCCTAGATAGGAAATTTCTGATAGTGATCTCTCAAAAACAATGGTGGACCATCCAAATGAATGATCCACATCACTCATCATGGATTCATATTCTTGGCGGCTTGAAAGATGTGGTTGGGAAATTATATTTTAGTTTAGACATGCAACCCATTGCTCAAGTGGCTTCATTAATTACTATACTGAAATACTGTCCTTTTGCAACGATTTGATAAAGGGTAAAAAAAAACTCTCCAACTTGTGTTTTATTGATAAATGCTTTAGGGGGTGAAGGTTGATGAATGGTGCGGATCTTCCTTTTGGATGATAAAAATACACATTCTTGCAGGTAGGAACCGGTGTTTTGTCATTTGGTTTATACTACTTAGTGTATTTGACAAGTGTTGTCGTGTGCTAATTTATTTCCATTCTCTTGTTTCCATGTTCTGTCAAACATGCACATTTGAGATAGCTATTTAGGAAGCAAAACAAGGATAGTCTCAAATTTCTTCACATTCTCAATTTCCAATATTTGGTTGTAAGCATTTTCTTTTTAAGCACTCTGAATTTCCTGTAGGTCTTGGTAATTGCTCTCTTGCTAAAGATGATAATGAAAAGGCGTTTCTCAGTAATTCAGGCAAGTTTTGACTTTTGGACTCCCTTTTATCGTGAAGTTCTTAATTTTTTTTTTTTACATTAAAAATCTGGATGGTCAGTGCTTAGCTTGGATAGTCAGTGCTTAGCTTGTCAAATTTGGATATGCAGCAAGGCTATCAATTTATGGTTAATGTTTAATGAAATTTATAGATTTGTAAGTCTTGCCATTAGTTAGCTATCTTTTATTTTCTTTCTTTTGGCAGTAATTTTAAAACATTACAACCTCTAAGCGTTATCTATTTGGTTCTAAAACAGTGGGAAGCTCTTGCACTTTTGCTTATTGGAATCAGTGTTAATCAGCTCAAGTCACTGCCTGAGGGTACCACTGCACTTGGTCTTCCAGTTGCAATGGGTGCATACATATATACATTAATTTTTGTAAGCTTATACCAATTCCTCCTTTCATGGAATATCAGTTTTCTTTTCCTATGAGTTGCACTCTGAAAATGGTCCTTCAGTTTATAATTATAAACTACCATTGTAATTCTTAAACTATAACAAATATTGTGCTTCTAAGAACTTTAGCACAATTTCTGGAAAATTAATGTTTCGGTTTTTAAGCTTATTGCCAGTAGGTTTTTTGTTACGTTAACTTACATTCCCTTTTGGAGATAAGTTGAAACGGGTATTAACTTCAACATTTAATTAAATAGGTATTTCCATTTTGAAAATTTCTTGTATTTATACATTTGCTTGCAGCTCTTGATCTGAACTTTGATGAAAAATCTTATGTCCTGTCTATTGAGTCAAATTTCCATTTGGATATGAATTTACTGTCCAAAACCTTTTCACCTGATGTATGACGCCTTATGCTGGTTTCCATTGTTTTAGGAATGAACTACGTTTTCTTACTAAAGTTGTTAACTGATGTGTTTGAAGTCGGATAAGTGATTAATCAGACTTGTTTTATTTATGCAAATTTGTTTTGTTCTTTTAAATCTCATAAATGTTCATATGGGGATACAACTTTGCAGGTCACGGTTCCATCTATGGCCTCAGTGTACAATGAATATGCTTTGAAAAGCCAATTTGACACAAGTATCTATCTCCAGGTTATTCAGAGCACTAAATAATTTGTTTGTTGGAAAATGGTTACTCATAGCTTCATAATGTGACCTTACGTTGCTTTATGTAGTTGATTGTAATTAGCTTGGTTTGATATATGCACTTGGTTGCCAAACCTGAGCCTATTAATTTAATGTTCCTTAAACCAATGTACTAATTTTTGTGTGATTTTTTTCTTCATTCACAGAACTTATTCTTATACGGCTTTGGTGCAATCTTTAATTTTCTTGGCATTGTTGGAACTGCCATTATTAAAGGTATGAATTTGTATATGATCATCAAGACTTGCGAGGGCTCACACTTTGAATGTGAATATAGTCATTCTGAATCTACGTAGACTTGTACAGTGCTGTCCAACTTTGGTTATTTATAGGTCATCAGCGATCCTATGACACTTTTTTTTTCCTTTCCATTTACCACTCGAAACAAGCAGTTTTAGGTTTCATTTGGTAGTAGTTTTTCTTGAAGGTTTGTCGGATATGGGTCTTAAATGCACAGTTTGAACAATTATTAGGTTTCAAGGTTTATATGAGATTGTGATATGTTTATCTATAATCTTAGAGAGAACTTGAAATAGTGATTGTGCATCAGGATATTATTTACCAATGTGATGTATTAGCTGTAGGCTTGAATCCCTTGTTATTTGCTGCCTTTCCTACTATTCTTTTCTGGTAATTTGAAATTTTGACATGTGCAGTGCAGATGCAATCTTAGAGTACTCTATTTTGATGTATCTATAATAATTACTTTATATGTATATACAAAATAATAAATACAAAACTACTAAGTGAATGCTTGTCTAATTAAATAGGATTCTATTTAGTTTTCCAACTGAAACCATATTCTAATTAGTTTAATACTTATTCTAATGTCATTAAATAAACTTATCCCGATTAAATACTTATGTGATGGAAATTTAATTTTCTAATCAACTTAGGAATCTTATGTTCTTTTACTTCTTCTTCTTCTACTAGTACTGCTACTTCTACTAGTACCACTACTTCTTATACTACTACTAGAAATCCTTTTGAATGTTTAGTTTCCTAATCAACTTTGGAATTAATTGGTCAGTTAAGACCTTGCTTGGCAATGGGTTAATCCAGGGGTGTTAAGGATGAAGGACACTGAGGTGTTGGGGAAAGCACATCGAAAAAGTAAAACTTAAGGTCTAGTATGATGCAAGGTTTGGTTGGACTTGCCATGGTTCGTGGAGCTTGGAAGGCAAACTCTACAAACTCAGACTTTGACTCGTTTGGATGACAAAATAGAGTTGATACACTCCAAAATTATGGAAACCATGGTTTGCAAAAAAAAAAAAAAAATGAGTGGATTTTCCCAACCTCCATTTCTTGTGTCAATAACTCTATATAGAGTTGGCCAAACTCCAGTTTTACCAGGATTTGCATGAATACAAACTCTGGTTTTGGTTCAACTTAAACGAAATCAGGGCTTGGCTAACCTTGCATAAAAGTTGGCCTACGTGAATGAGTACAAGTGCGGAGATATCGAGGAGATAACAACAAGAACACAAGAATTACTATGGTTTGACCATAATGGCATATTTGCTTCCATGGGTGTAGGAGGAGAATATACTAATAAACTTGGACTAGCACAAAATTGATAACCTCACATCAAACTAAAACCCCCAGCCGCACCCTTAATCCTCAACCAGAACATAAAGAAATTCTGATGGAGAAAAGCCAACTCTTCTATTTGCCTTGCTTGATTGCTTTCCTCTTTTCGGAAAAGCCCTAGAGTCTAGACCTCTCCTTTATAAAGTACAAAGGTGTTCCTAAATATCCCTAAAAAACATTCTGGATCTTCCCAAAAATTCTCCCTAAAAGATGTTCTTGGATCTTCCTTGAAATAATATTTAGGTTCTGTTCTGGTTTGAGATTTACAAATACATATTATAAGAGAGCCAACAGTGTCATGTAGTATGAGCTTTAAATCATCTAGCCAGGATTGCAATTGTTAACTCTGTCATTTTCAGATGAAAAACATCCCAAACAACCAATTACCTCTTCTCCTTTCTGTATTACTCTTTATTCTCTGTTCGCTCATGGCTCTTGGTTCCCTTCCAGGCTGTATGGCTCTACTTAGTTGTCTCCCATTTTCCCCCTTGTAATATGTACGTTCTCAAGGTCATGGTGGATGATAATATTTATCTATTTTCACCTTTTTCCCCACTTAGGACATCTGAGATCTTACCTACTTGCAATTTTTTAAATTTGTTATATTCAGAGTACATTCGATTGTTGGAAGATGAGTGTGGATGACAGTGAGGGAAGATGGTGGATAAATACTCTGGGAGTAACTTGAAATAAATTTTGATGTTCTTGTATGACTATCTCCCCCCTTTGTTTACTAGATAAAAGGAGTATAATTAATTGTTGCAAGGGTGATGATGTTCTCATATTTTTCCTTTTTCCTCAAACAACATTTCTCTTTCATCCCAAGCCAATTGTCTTTGACTTGCAACATACTATTTAGCCTCCTGTTGTATACGTGTGTGAGTTGCACACTTGAACTGAGCCCAAAATGTCTATGCCTGTGAGAGTTGCACACTGAACTGAGCTCAAAATATCTCTAAAAGAATAACATCTTTAAAGGACATGCTTGGAGCTCCCTAAAAAAGTATCTGAAACCTCTGAAATTTATCCCTGAAGTCTCTACAAAAGATTGCTCCAGTCTTCATGGATCTGTGGCTTGGTTTATGGTGTTTAGGTGGGATTGAAAAACGGAATGAGCCCCCCCGCGCGCGCGAAAAAAGAAACTTTAAGGTTAAAGAAGTCTAAAATACTCTAAGACTATACTTGGGAGATTAGTTTTAAAGTGTTTTGAATTGTTTTGGAGTGATGTGTTATGAAGTGTTCATAAAAACACTTACTTGTGAGTTTTCGGCAAAGTGTTTTGCAATGTACTTAAAACACTCCAAAACGCCTAGGTTAAGTGTTTTGGAGTTTTTTTTTTTTTTTTTGAGAATACTCCAAATCGGGCGTGTTTTGCAGTGTTATAAAATTTTTATCCAAAAATACTCTCTTTTCCTCATCCACCTCTCTCCTGCATTCTTCTTTTTCCCAAACTAGGATATAGTTGTTATTTACATATTTATGAAATCTATGAAAACTCATGAGACACTAAACTCTCAAATATATGCTTAAATACCTAAAAACCAATTTTCAGAATACTTCAAAACACATACCACTCAAACACTTCAAAACACACTTTAAAAACACTATAAAACACTTTGTCTTTGACATTCAAGCGCAAATTAAAAATATTTTCATGAAATGTCTTAAAAAAGAAACTTTCATGAAAACTAATTTCTATTTAAAAAACCTATACTTTTATACTTAGTGTTATAAAATAATTAATTAAGTCAGTAGATCCTGTTAGCTTAAGGATTAATTAATCATCATTACGTAGCATATTTTAGCAAAATATATGAATCTGATTGCTCTAATAAAAAATTGAAGTGTATAAGCTATTTGTTGTTTTTTCCCCAAAAAAATCACTGTATCTTTCTGTAAGAACGTGAGCTCACAGTAGCTCATGAAAAGTTGCAGTTTAAAAGGCATGACTAATATTTAATGGACAATTTAAGTATATATACTACTCTAAAGTCTAAAATAAAATTAAATCTGTAAATGCATGGTATGTATATGTATGCATAAGTGTATTACAAAAGAGATTAAGTTAGTTTTAAGAGTTTAAAAAAACATAGCATGTCTATAGGACTTGAACCTAGATGTCTCTATTTTAGTTGGATCTGACTGCCAACTTAGTCAATCTAAAACTCATAAACATTTGGAAAAATAACACATGCACTTATGCATGCACGAAAGGACCTGTATTTTTTTAATACAAAAAGGTGACGTGTGTGCGAGTGCACACATGCGCACACTCTAAGGTGGACCAATAGGAGTAAGGGTAAATTTTTTAAATACAAAAAGGTGTCACGCTCAGATTGAATACTGATATTATTTGATGTATGGTATCAATCTTAAGCATGCAGAAACTGCTGATGATTCTATTTTGGTACTTAGAAAACACTCGATGGTATAAAAAAGGGTGAACTATAGTTGTAGCTTATGCCAAAATTTGAAACCTTGATTAAAATGCTCAAAAGGTGACGGACCCAAAGATTATACTTGCTCTTTTTACTGTACTGTAGATAGAGAAAAATTAGACACCTTGTACAACATGTTTGGCGGTATAGTCACCACCATGTATAGATTCTTTCTTAGTTACCCATGAGCAACTGCAGTTAATGCACAAAAGAAGTATATAAATTTCTATGCAGACCTTGAGTATTTTCATTTTCTTCAACGAGATTGCTTGTACTTGCAGGCTGTTGCCAATATATCTGTGTTGACTAGGATGAGATTATATTCGGGTCTATTATATAATCGTAGCAAAAACACTTCCATCCGTGTGACAATGTATGCATGACACATATTGTACAACTTCAAACTATATTGGATTCATTTTGACTATATTAGATGTTCATATCGATACCAGCCATATCCAAAATGTCAGATGCACCATATCGACTATATTTGATGTTTATAATGGTTGCTTAAGTTTTTCTAAGAAAATACTAAAAATTGTTAAAAATATTTATCGATATTTTGATATATTTTATGAGTTAATATATAACAGTTTGGTCAAATTTCAATGAAATATTATATAAGGCTGTGGTTGAAGCACATGTAGATAGAATAGAAATACATTTCAAACTTATTATTACAAGCACACAATCCCACACTCTTAAACTATTATATATGGTAATACATTGTTCGAGTATTAAGAAAATACAGTACAAACTTATTACAAACTCACTAATTCACTATATCCGTATGATATCACCTGACTCGAATCTGTCATTGCTTGGATGTCAAGGATCAAAGTGAAAGAAAAATTCAGAGCAACAATTTTTTTGCTCCATTCGGTATGCTGCTGATTTAAATCAATATCGTACCGATGTGTCATATATCTCCTCGGTTCTCTGTGTCAGGAAACTTGGACCAAATTGAAAAATAAGCCCTCTTTCCTAGTTATAGATCATCTTATAAATCCCAAGTAATACCGTATACATTTCCTTCAATTTACCGAGGCTCCAATATCTTCTGGTTCTTTAGTTAAAAAATTGAAGCAAACAGGTGTTTGTGGTCAGGTGTAGGGGACCCATTGATCTTCCTTGTGGATGATCCCAAAGAAAAATCATACTTGAAGTAGTAAACTGCAGCTTGGTTACATACTTGTTTCAACTGGAAGCGATATACTCTCTCCTTGAGTGTCCAAAGCATTTCCAGGCCAGCTTTTGTCTTATAGCTGGAGCTTTCTCCATAACCAAAAGAGAATATAATTGCTTGTAGTCATCATGTTAATGGCAAGATTATAATATAAAGTAAGTACTTGAAATTAGTGCATAATACATTTAACAAGTTAATATTGAACAATTTAGCTTAATTCAAAATTTATAAATTAATCATATTCTGTTGTAATTCGAAGTTCATAAACACAAGTAAACTTTAACAAAACCTTTTTCTGAGGAAAAGGGTATGGTCTTGATAAGAGTTTCCCAACCTATTTATTATTACATAAAACAGAAGTACAAGTTCGAGATCCATGAGCACCTTCACAATCGGTCCTAAGAAATATAAAGGTATATGTAGAGGATCCTCTCAGAAGATTGAGCAAAACTCAATCACCCAAAATAAACCCATAGCAAAACACAAATTGAAGCCAACCACAACAAGCAAATATGAATAAAACATGACATAGAGAAATCTAAAGTACTATCAAATGCAGCAAAACAGTTTTAGCTACAAAAAATTCTGTCTGGCATCATTGAGCATATTTTGCTTAGAGTGAACATTAGGAAGAATCTTTTGACATAAGGGAAATAATGTGAAAGAACCTAAACACTTCCCAAATTTATGGGAGCTTCAGTGACTTGTGACCTGTGGATAGGTGTTTCAGAATTTAAGTTCATTATTTTTTTTCTACTTCTAATAGAAGAAAATATTAGATCTGTCTTGGCAGCCCAAAAAATTTTGTGCACTAGCAGCATAAGAAATTTCATGCACTGGCAGTACAAGAAATTTACCTTCCCATCTTTTTCCAAATATTTTTTAGGATTATGATATACACCTTATCTTGTTTAGGATCAAATTTTAGGGGTTTTTGAGTTCATTTTCCTTTCCATTAAGTAAATATAAGATGTTATATTAATCGAAATCCGTTAATTTTGTGTCAATTTGATGGAAGGGATGGTGACTTAGCACAGAAGCTAAATTGGGGTTTTATGGAAGATTTGGGAAAAAACAAAAAGAATTTGAAAATTCACCTAGGCGAATTCACAACCACTCTCAATGAATCAACGAAAAAATTTTTAACATGCGAATCCATGCAACAGTAATTTTCACAAATTTCCATTCATCTTTAAAATTTTCAAATCCGACATATAAGGTGTATTTATAGAAAATCCTAATAATTAAGATACGAGTAAAACTCTATCATAAATCAAAACCTAATTCAAAATTCGAATTAAACCCAAACTCTATCTAAAAACCTTACTTAAATCGAACTCTAATAAACTGATTTTATCCGATCTCCATCAATTCCCCCCTGTTTCAAAACATTATCTCTAATGAATGCAAAGATAAGAAATATCAAATATGTTTAGGTTGAATTGGTCAACAGCTTCCTATGAAGCATCTCAATTAAGCCACGGTGGTGGTCGAGGGACTGTTGCTCGCATATCAAGTCTGAATCAAGACGGTGGAAGGTGAATTAGTCTCTATGGTGAACCAGTTTCTGACGATGGTAGTGACGACGGCAGATCTGGAGAGGCACTTGCAATGGGAGTAATCGAATAAACTCATTAAAAGTCGAATTAATATAAGGATCCCACGAAATATTTAAGTCATAAATAGAGGAAGCAATCTTCATTGAAACTTTATAGGAATCTGTATATTGAATGTGTAATTTTCTTACAATTTCTGGAAGGAACCTCTCAAGCAGAACCGAAACTATTACCTCATTATGAACAACAAATTTTCGCAAGATATTATGTGAATATACAACAAATTTGTACTAATTATTACAAATCGCTATCTGCTTAGAGATCTAATCATGCATAGAAGTCAAATACGATGCAACAGACTCAATTGGTAAAACTCTGAAAAGGAGATATATTGGTTCCCTAGGAGGGCGTACATCAATCACCACAAATGATATAACATCACTACACTGGGTGGGAAGCTGGTGAATCGCGGAAGGAAACTCCAAAAGCTCGCCAGAAGATGAAACACTATGAGTAACTTGCCAAACCATAAGAAGGATCCTTAAGGATCACTAATAGCAAATACTAGTATAAATTATCTCATGCTCGGTCTCTTCCTCTATTCTAGGTTTTGAAATTGAATACCTAGTATCATATGGGGCTGAACTTGACTCTACAAAAGCATCATGAGCATCACTAGTACTCTTCATAGAAATATGGATCTCAATAGGTACGTGTGTATTAGACAGATAACTTATTAATAATATAATATCCCTAGCTTAATAACCCTATATTGGATGTGAGGTAAGAGTTAGAGAAGTTTATAATAATTTTCATGAAGTCATAAAGTAATAGGAGCTAGCCTTTTTAGGAGAGGAATCGGTGGCTAATTCAATTATTTTAACTCTTGTCATTCTATCAGAGGATTTAGCATATTCAAATTAAATATGTTGCTGGTACTTTTATGTGCTCATTTACGGTATACTGGTAGCGGGGCGTGATAGGTATTTAAGTGGTATCAAAGCCATACGTCAACCGAAAGTGTGCGAAACTAAGTGTCACATAGAACTATATGCTACTCGGAATAAACTGCCACACAAAACTGGGGGCCACCTCTTGAATCCGTGGGAGCCATCTCTTGAATCCGTGGGAGCCACCTCTAGTATCCTTATGGGCCACCTTTATAATCCCACGTCGTTTGATGAAGTGTTTGACATGTTACTATGCTCCTCTGATGAGAACGCCAGATTCTAAAAAGAGGGGAGAATGTAATACCCCTAACTCAATAGTCCCATATTGGATGTGAGCAAGAGATATAGTAGTTTATAATGATTCCTATAAAGTCATAAAGTAATCGTAGCTAGTATTTTTGGGGAAGGAATCCGTGGCTAATTATAAACTATTTTAATTCTTGTTATCCCTGTCAAGGGCTTTATCGCAAATCAATATGTTGTCGGTACTTGTACGTGCTTGTTCATCGTATATTGGGATGGCGCGGTGTCAAATAATCTCACTGGTAACCATATAAGAAATGGTAGTATTTATAATAAGAATAGGCGTACAAGATTCTAATAATGAATCATCAACAACACTAGTACTATCCTCAGAAACATAAACAATCTTAATAACTCTCGAATCGTCAATGTGATCAGTAGGCACGATATCCATATGTTGACTTTTTGAGGAGCACTCATAGTCATAATGCCAAAATATAGAACACTTGATCAAGGTACATTGAGAGACAAAATGTCCATATCTTCCACACTTAGAATACTATATTCTAACAATTAGAGTGAATCTCTTTTCCAACTTATCAATGAGACGATTGCTATATCACGAAGGACTATACTCATTTATAAGACTATCTTTTATCTCTTCCTATGAATTTATAGGATTCCTATTACGTGCCTTACGAGGTATCTCTACTAGCATCCAAAAATCTTTGCTTTGTTGCACTAATTTTCGCCTAACAAATTGAAACTTATGTCTGCTAGATATCTTATAATAGTCGAAGTAGCATTCCATATCAACCAACCAATCAATAATGATTCAGGGAGAGGAATAACCATTAAATATAGGATCTTTAAATCAGAACTTTTTGTCTAAGATCTCCCTAGTATCACGAAATCATATGTATAATTGGATCCATCTGACTGTTGATTAGATTGAGTGGTAAAGTGGGACATGTTTATAATTTAGAATGGATCATGCGATGCAAAACAACCAAATATGCAAATGATGGTGCAAAATCTAAAACTCAGGCAAACTAAATGCATACGCTAAATGATCAATTAAAATCTCCAAACAGTTCAATTGTTAAATTGAAATGATATGAAATTCTAATTTGATGAAAAATAGTAAATAATTATGAAGATCACTAGAGAAAAGCAATTGACCACTTTATTAGCAAATTATTTCAATTCAATAATATTTGCAAAGAATTTAGCAATTAAAATTCAGTTCAAGTCATGTATCACCTGAAAAGCTGGATAGTTCATGTCCAAATGTAAAATTTCGTAAAATTATTCAAAAGATTATTCGCAATTAGGCTTTAATAATTATGTACGGAAGTTCTAGAACAACTATAATAAATGATGGGTGTGACTGAATGATGGTTGCTTCGAAAATGACTCAAATTAGAATTGAAACGGGCTTCAAATCACAAGAATACCCTTAACGGGTTTGTCTCTGCTTAATGGGACGGGTCAGGTATGCTGGATTAAACCCAAGTTCAAGTGGATTGGATCTGGAGCGTGCCTATTGGGTTGTTTGGAGTGAATCCGAATCAAACTTAAAATGGTCTTCTTTTGATTATGGGTTTGGTTAAGTGGATCCAAGTTAGACCTAAATACTCAAATCAAACATAAATCTATTTCCTTCTCCTCAACCGCAGAATGGATCGACCCTATCAACTGCTAGGGAAAGAGCGTGCTGCGAGAAAAGAGCGCTGCTTTTTGTGGATGTTGGGGCATAGATTTTGGGGAGGTGGAGGCAAAGATGGTTTGCTGCTGAGGTGAGGGGAGTTGTTGTTTGGTGGAGGATTGGGTGGAACTGAGAGATGGAGGGCTGCTGGATTGGGTTGAAGCCAATGTTGGGTTGGCCGGAGAGGTGGAGATCGCAGGAGGAGGATTGTGGACGAGGAGGCAAGGCAGAGGGAATATGCTTGCGGTGCTGGAGGAAGAGAAGGTGGGTTGAGAGTGATAGTCTCCTTCATTGTGGCTGAGGAAGTGGAGAGGTTGTCGAGGATTTGGTCGAAGGCAGAGGTGTCGAGGGCGGCGATGGTGAGAAGTTGGGGGTGGCGAGAGCGGTGCCGTTCTGCATAGTGGAAGTTGGAGGTGACGGGTGTTAGTGAAGTGATGATGAAGAAGAGGAAGGGGAGTTGCAGGTGGAGGGAGATCTCGTGAGTTGAGGATTTTCCCCTTTTTTCTTTCTTTGGTCTTAAACTTTACTTTTTGTCTTTTCTCTCTCTCTCTCTCTTTTTAATCTTTCTCTAATCTGCAACTTTTTTTTTTGAACAGAAAACTTAGAATAAAATAAAACAAAATAAGATGGAAGATAGATAGAAAAGATTGGGAATCGAAATTTTTGCTCAGAAACTAATTTGACGCAACACAGAAGCTAAATTAGGGTTTTATGGAAGATTTGGAAAATAACAAAGAGAATTTGGGAATCCAACGAGGTGAATCCGCACCCACTTTCAACGAATCCACAAAGTGAGATTTTAAACACTAATCCACGCAAAAGTAATTTACACAAATTTTTATGCGTTCATTAAATTTTTTAAATCCGATATACAAGGCATATTTATAGAAAATTTACAATAAAGATAAGAGAAACTATATCATAAGTCAAACTCTAAATCAAAACTCTAATCAAACTCAAACTTTATCTGAAAACCCTATCTAAATCAAACTCTAATAAATTGATCTTATTAGATCTCCAACAAAAAGCCAAATCAAAATAAAACCCAAGAAATTTGATGTCAGTTAGCCTTTGGGTGTGGAGATAATAATCCTAAAAGAAAATAGATAAAAAGGTCGGGGGTTAGTTTTTATGCTGCCAGCGCAGGACAATTCCTGCGCTGACAGCATGTATACATTATTCTCCTAATAGAATACATCCTATTAACATCGGTCGTGATGTAATTACACATAGACGCATGTACACAGATAATCATGTTACCGTGTATCCATATTGTACATTTTAACAATTTCTCATGTTGCTGTAATATCAATATCCTATTTCCATGCCCATGCATCATAGATGGAATCTGGGAGCATGTGTATCAGGATCCAAACAATTAAGAAATGCAGGATCCTTATGCAGGAGCCAAACCCAATGACTTGTGTCACGCCCTGCTCCCGATATATGGTATACGAGCACGTGTAGCAGGTACCGGCAACATATTCAGTTTGAATATGCTAAAGCGTCAATAAATTTGCCACAATAATACTCAGTAATTACGATAGAAAAATTCAACAAAAATTTGACTTTTCATTTATTGGAATGAAGTTTAAATACAATTGAAACAAAATATAATAAAATTAAACAAAGGGAAGAAGGGAATCTCTAATCTGTTATGGAGCTTCAATATAATGTTTAAAATACACCAGATCCTGCGTCAGTTTTGGCGTGTCCATCGGTAAATCTGGGCATGCACACCCAGGTCGTCAGATTGCGACCAAAATAAAAATGCAGAAAGAATATGAAATATAGCAGTTATATCCAAACATAATAATAACACAAGTTTTAGAAAATATGGAATGAGATGTCTGTAATAATGATGTCAATTAATTTAGGTTATCTTAATATCATTTTAATGAAGTCAACTTTATAACAGAGGTATTTTTGTCTAGGATGTCATGTAATTGGAAAAACTAATTGATGGGATACCACTGTTTCGATTGTTTCCTGTACAGACCCATGAAATGGTCACAGGATTGTCCGGTGCTGAGTCGGACCTGCCGTCAGGCAAACAGGAATTATAGTCAGGTATGATCCAGCAAATCATCACACACTCATGGTGTGCGAAATATTCAGTTGTACAACTTAACAAGTTTACAACCGAAACAGAGTATATTTCCATCATTCAGTTTCTCCCCCAACCCAGTGTCGTTTAGGTATAGTACAGTTTATTGATTATATCAGGTACAATATTTCAATTGGATTTTTCTTAATTTGTTAACAACATGATTTATAGAGTCCATTCAGTTTATGCTTTATTCAATAAATCACAATTAGCTATATTTAAGAGTCACTGATTCGAGACATCATAGAGATATCAGCTAGGCAATTATATGGATGCTGGGAGGTTTTCCGTGCGTTGCACGTTCCTTAATTAGAGAACCAGCATACAAAATAACTTTTCTAGATACCGACACAAAATGATATCACGAACAGTATTTTTCCGTGAATATAAATTTTATGTGATTTATCAAATTTGTATATATGATTATTCTAAAATCTAACTATCCTATGTAATTTAAATTTAATGACAATTGATAATAGATTTTTGATGATAAGAAACAGAATAAGTAATTGATAAATTCCTACAGAATAACAAATCAATTTACACAAAATAAATAATATGATTGAAATAACATGTATATAAAATAGCATGATTAGTGAGTCCAAAAATGAACTCACTTGGATTTTGTTTCCCGATGTTGCTCAATGGAGTAATCTACACATTAAAAATATTCTAAGAATATTAAAAACATATTAATATGAATTTAGATGATTTTTAGAGATTTTTTTCTAATATTTATAACATACTCAAAATTGATTTTAAAGTTAAGTTGGTCTGAAATTAGGAAATAAGTTTGACTCCATTTTATTGGGTTTATAAAATGATGGATATTATTCTTAAATCATTAGGGTTATTAGATAATGGGTCAAGTAGTTTTAAGGCCCAATAGTTTAACCCAATAAGAAGAAAAGTGTTTATTACTAACCTTTTGACAAAACGGTGATAATTTAAGATGTGGAAAGATAGGAGAAATGCGTTCATCTCAGGCAAAGTGATGGCTCCGACGGTGGCGACTCTGGTGGCGGCTCCTTCGGCGTGATGAAAGGAAGAGAGAAATTTTAGAGAATGAGTGTAGATTGAATTTAGAAAAGATGTTAGGTTTATATAGTGTTGGATTTATGAGTTATAGAATGTGAAAGGTTTTGGGAGTTATAGAATTTAAAGTGTTTGAGGTGTTATAGAATTTCAAGAGTTTGAGGGGTTATGAAATTTGAAAGGTTTTAGATTAATTTTGAAGGGTTTAGAATATGAAAGGTTTAGTTTAATTAGGGAGTATAATTTTGAGAATTAAATATGGGAGTTTCATTATTGAAATAATGGAGAAGATGAAGAGTTTGGAGGTTGGAGAAGATGAAAGGTTTAGGAGGTTAAAGAAAATGAAAGGTGTAAGAGTTATAGAAAAAAAATGAAATGTTATATTTATTATTTGTTTATTTTTATTTATTTATTTATAGCTATAAAAGATGAAGGGTTATTACATTCTACCCCCCTTAGAAAAATAATTTCGTCCTCGAAATTAAATAAGGTAAAGTAGAAAAATATTGTCTATTTATTTTTGAACTCGTATTAAAAATTTTCTTTTTTTTTACTCATGATCAACAGGCCACTTTGTTCTCTTTTTTTTTTTTTTAAAGGACGACTGCTTAACAATCTCGCTAATTAAGCTTGAGGTTGATCTACGGAATAGGCAAATCATTTTTTTTAGAAAAAAAATGGAAATAAATGAAGAGTTATGGAAAATATAATTATAAAATAAATGGTAAATATTTAATCCATATTTAGAATGTAATTCATTTTAGACACTGAAAAATTTGGACATGGATTTAAAATAGGTGGGTCATCAATTAGGATAAATAAGAGATGTCAAAATAGTCAATAGATTGGGACATTAGAAATTTCAAAGAAATTTATTATATAAATGTGGCAAAATTTTTTATCAGGATCCAAATCAATTCAAGTCACATGAACTGATTTGAGAAATCTGGCTCTGATACCACTAAAATACCTGTCACGTCCCGCTCCCGATATATGGTATACGAGCACGTGTAGCAGGTACCGGCAACATATTCAGTTTGAATATGCTAAAGCGTCAATAAATTTGCCACAATAATACTCAGTAATTACGATAGAAAAATTCAACAAAAATTTGACTTTTCATTTATTGGAATGAAGTTTAAATACAATTGAAACAAAATATAATAAAATTAAACAAAGGGAAGAAGGGAATCTCTAATCCGTTATGGAGCTTCAATATAATGTTTAAAATACACCAGATCCTGCGTCAGTTTTGGCGTGTCCATCGGTAAATCTGGGCATGCACACCCAGGTCGTCAGATTGCGACCAAAATAATACTGAGCAAGTAATGCTCCTAACGCATTATCCATGGCCCTTGCATATATAAGAAATGGCTGTCCAGAGAAAGGTGCCATGAGGACAGGAGGCTTCGTGAGGTATTCTTTGAGATCGTCAAACGCTTGTTAACATGCCTCGTCCCATCCGAAGGAAACCCCCTTTTTCATGAGTCTGAAAACGACTGGCATCGTCCTGATAGATTAGAGAGAAAGCACCGGATATAGGCCAGTTTTCCTTGTAACCCCCTTAACTCTTTAAGATTGCGGGGAGGCGGCATCTCGTTGATCACTTTTACTTTTTCAGGATCAAGGAAAATTCCTTCTGAGGTAACTATGAACCCAAGGAATTTTCCGCTGCACACCCCCATGAAAAACTTGGCCGGGTTCATCTTTAAGTGATGTCTTCGCATAAGGTCGAAAATTGTTTTTAAGTCATGAAGATGATCCTCTTTGTTCTTGCTTTTGACCGCCAAATCATCTACGTAACACTCTACCGTTTTGCGCAGATGCTCTTTAAATATCACGCTCATTGCACGTTGATAAGTGGCACCGGCGTTCTTCAATCCGAAAGGCATTACCGTATAACAGTATACCCCTAGCGGTGTCCTGAAAGCTGTATATTTTTCATCATTCGTGTGCATCTTGATCTGGTTATAGCCTGAGAAGCCATCCATAAAAGACATCCTCTCATAACCGTAGGTGTTATCAATCATTACGTCGGTAATCGGGAGTGGAAATTCATCCTTAGGACATGCAGCATTTAGATCTCGAAAATCAATGCATATTCGGATCTTTCCGTTCTTCTTACGAACCGGCACTATATTAGCCACCTAATCAGAATGTTGCTCTTCACGGACAAATCCTGATTTTATGAATTTATTAACCTCAGCGACTATCGCCTCCATCAACTCCGGTCGAAAACGCCTTTGCTGTTGTTTAACTGGTTTGGCGTCCTCTTTAATATTTAGCCGGTGTGTGGCAATCTGAGGATCAAGACCAGGCATATCTTCATAGCTCCATGCGAACACGTCTATATACTCTTTGATAAGATATATAAGTTCCTCTTTTTCTAAGGGAGTTAGCGCGTCGCTTATGAAGATGGGCTTCGGATTCTCGTCCGTTCCTATGTTGACCTATACTAGCTTATTCTCTATGGGCGGGTCACGCTGTTCAAAGCGGACATCCCAGAGAGTGTCCATATGCTTAGCCCAGGAATCATCTTGAACATCAATCGGTTCCTCGTCGCTTTCTGGTGCGGCTGAAAAACGCAGAAAGAATATGAAATATAGCAGTTATATCCAAACATAATAATAACACAAGTTTTAGAAAATATGGAATGAGATGTCTGTAATAATGATGTCAATTAATTTATATTATCTTAATGTCATTTTAACGAAGGCAACTTTATAACAGAGGTATTTTTGTCTAGGATGTCATGTAATTGGAAAAACTAATTGATGGGATACCACTGTTTCGATTGTTTCCTGTACAGACCCAGGAAATGGTCACAGGATTGTCCGGTGCTGAGTCGGATCTGCCGTCAGGCAAACAGGAATTATAGTCAGGTATGATCCAGCAAATCATCACGCACTCATGGTGTGCGAAATATTCAGTTGTACAACTTAACAAGTTTACAACCGAAATAGAGTATATTTCCATCATTCAGTTTCTCCCCCAACCTAGTATCATTTAGGTATAGTACAGTATATTGATTATATCAGGTACAATATTTCAATTGGATTTTTCTTAATTTGTTAACAATATGATTTATAGAGTCCATTTAGTTTATGCTTTATTCAATAAATCACAATTAGCTATATTTAAGAGTCACTAATTCGAGACATCATAGAGATATCGGCCAGGCAATTATATGGATGCTGGGAGGTTTTCCGTGCGTTGCACGTTCCTTAATTAGAGAACCAGCATACAAAATAACTTTCTAGACACCGACACAAAATGATATCACGAACAGTATTTTTCCGTGAATATAACTTTTATGTGATTTATCAAATTTGTATATATGATTATTCTAAAATCTAACTATACTATGTAATTTAAATTTAATGACAATTGATAATAGATTTTTGATGACAAGAAACAGAATAAGTAATTGATAAATTCCTACAGAATAACAAATCAATTTACACAAAATAAATAACATGATTGAAACAACATGTATATAAAATAGCATGATTAGTGAGTCCAAAAATGAACTCACTTGGATTTTGTTTCCCGATGTTGCTCAATGGAGTAATCTACACATTAAAAATATTCTAAGAATATTAAAAACATAGTAATATGAATTTAGATGATTTTTAGGGATTTTTTTCTAATATTTATAACATACTCAAAATTGATTTTAAAGTTAAGTTGGTTTGAAATTAGGAAATAAGTTTGACTCCATTTTATTGGGTTTATAAAATGATGGATATTATTCTTAAATCATTAGGGTTATTAGATAATGGGTCAAGTAGTTTTAAGGCCCAATAGTTTAACCCAATAAGAAGAAAAGTGTTTATTACTAACCTTTTGATAAAACGGTGATAATTTAAGATGTGGAAAGATAGGAGAAATGCGTTCATCTCGGGCAAAGTGATGGCTCCGACGGTGGCGACTCTGGTGGCGGCTCCTTCGGCGTGATGAAAGGAAGAGAGAAATTTTAGAGAATGAGTGTAGATTGAATTTAGAAAAGATGTTAGGTTTATATAGTGTTGGATTTATGAGTTATAGAATGTGAAAGGTTTTGGGAGTTATAGAATTTAAAGTGTTTGAGGTGTTATAGAATTTCAAGAGTTTGAGGGGTTATGAAATTTGAAAGGTTTTAGATTAATTTTGAAGGGTTTAGAATATGAAAGGTTTAGTTTAATTAGGGAGTATAATTTTGAGAATTAAAGATGGGAGTTTCATTATTGAAATAATGGAGAAGATGAAGAGTTTGGAGGTTGGAGAAGATGAAAGGTTTAGGAGGTTAAAGAAAATGAAAGGTGTAAGAGTTATAGAAAAAAAATGAAATGTTATATTTATTATTTGTTTATTTTTATTTATTTATTTATAGTTATAAAAGATGAAGGGTTATTACAACTTGCATGATCTAGATTTGGATAGCCAATAGAGACAGCTTTAGATTGGGGTTTGTATTGTAAAATTCAATTTTCATTCAAAAAACAAACTACTGTCCATGTAAAACTAATAAAAATTGCTATGTTTTATTGTCGATGACCTTGGTATAGAAGACATGCAGAAAGAGATCTTTTAGTCTGCCACTTGGGATGAGTGATTGGGATCATAGATTGAGTAGTAGAGAGTTGTCTTAGACCTAAACTAAAAGGGATCAAGGCAGAAAAAAGGATTTGGTACTTGCTATTCAACAAAGGAAATGGCCCTTAACTGGACTGGATGGAGAAAAAGAATTCATGTGGGCATACAAGTGTGTGCATTGCATTGTTATATCAAAACTGTTGAATCAAGGAGCCTGCCACCAATGGGTTGAGGATTTTCTTTCTTTATAACTGAAAAATAAGCCACAGATTTTTAGATTTGCGATAGTTTGATACAGGATATGGACCTCTTAATGGTCTAGTCTAGTTTGTATCTGCAATCAATTCTGTTATCCACTTTTTGTATGCATGCACGATGGATGGTTGGTTTATGCAAGGACTTTTGCAATGTGTCTTTAATGCACATCCTTAGGTGGAATTCAGTACTCTGATTTGCTGATAGTAACTTTATTAATAAAACTCAATAAACTTTTTATGACAGCCTCAGTTCATGATGGATCAATTAGTACTTGTTCTGGTATCTTTCTTGTGTTTGCAGGGATAATTTGATATCTTTTAATTATTTCCAGGGCCTAGTAGCTTTGACATCCTTCAAGGGCATTCCAAAGCAACAATGTTATTGATCGCCAACAATGCAGCACAGGGCATACTGTCGTCTTTTTTCTTCAAATATGCAGGTAAAATAAGATCATGATAGTCTTTACAGTTTGTTGATTTCTTTTAGCAACTAACCATTGTCATTGCTTTGTTTAGAGCCTTTAGACCCTTCTGAGTAAAAAAGATCAGACACTAGCTATGACTAATTTTCTTGGAAAAATGTTAATTGCAACTTTAATAATGTTTTGCAGACACAATATTAAAGAAATATTCATCAACTGTTGCCACTATTTTCACTGGCATAGCCTCTGCTGCACTGTTCGGTCATACTCTGACCATAAACTTCCTCTTGGGAATCTCTATAGTGTTCATCTCCATGCATCAGGTAACTGTTGAATTTTAAAATATCTTTTTGGAACAAAATATTTCAGGATTTCTTTGACAGTTTAATCTGTATTGCAGTTCTTTTCTCCACTTGCAAAAGTAAAAGATGAGACACCACATGGGACAGTAGAAATGACAGATCCCCAAAATCTTAGGTGTGAATTCAGTTTGACATTGTTAATGCATTTTTTCTCTCAAAAAATATCTTTAATGAGTTTCCCTTATGAATGTTTCAAACACTATTATATGCTTTACTATATCATTCGTCGTCTTGTGATGCTTACTCTCTCTAGCTATGATATTTATTATGGATATATTCTGTTTTTCTAAGTCCTTATTCTATTACTTTTCCTTTCTTTCTTTGTCTTTTTCTTGTTTACTTGGTTGGTAATGCCATGTAGCCTACACAGTCATTTTGTTTAATAATTTAGTCCTGTTACCAGCAGACACAAAAGGTTTGAAAGCTTTCTTATTGACTTATTATCAACTAGCTAACAATCACTTGGGGCTTATCAGTTCAGTAACTAGCTATGTGACTAAATTTGTATACAGTACTGGCTGGAGCCTCATAATTTATTTTATGGTTTTGGATAAATTACAGAACTCCCTCCCTATTATAAAGGTTTCACATACTACCCTGTTTTGGATAAATTATCTGATAATCCACAGTTCTATTATATTTTTCTGGTAAGACCTGTTCTATTAGAGTTTTGCAGCTAAACCCCTACTCTAAGATAAGATGAGGGCGTTGTTTAGTTCAGAGGTTTACCTGCTGGATCAAAGTTATCCTTTTCAATATTTTTCTTGTTGAGCTTCCTTAATCCCTTATTATCAGAGCATATTGATGCTAATTTGGCTTTGAAGAGTTATGACACGCAGCTCCAAGCAGAGGGCAACGCCATCCTGAATATAATCACAGAGGGTTATTTCTAGGGTTATCTGTAATTTATGATTAATTGTAATATATTTTTTGAGCTGCTTTTCTTAACTCTATAGTTCTATTGACTTAAATAGCAGGTTAAGTAAGCCATTTATAAATACTTGGATCTATCAATAATCAATGTCCATGCTTTTTCATATATATAACTCCTTTTCTGAGTCACTAATATGAACGCATCCATTTTTTCAGGTCAAAGGAAGCGACATTTATAAATATGACAGCTGGTGCAGCTGAGGATGTAAGAATTTTTTTTTTCACTACTATCAATGATTTAATTTGATTATTTATTAACTGTTACTCAATCATTCTCATATGATTTTACCATTTTACAGGCTAGCCATCGGGTGGAACGTGATGAGAGACGTCCACTTCTTCCTACCTGATTTACTCTCCAGGCATGTTTTTGACCTCTGGCATCTTTTATAGAATGAAACGATGATCACTAAGATGCTTTTGTTACGATGTTTGTTCAGAAGCATTGGAAATTTCTTCTTAGGATTGATCAAAGCACGAGTAATGCATTTTGACCATATCATATGACATTGCAATTTAGTCTTCGGAATGGATATAACATCTTCTGCCATCATCAGATCCACCATGCAAGAGCAGTTTATACTAGTTCTTTATAACTGAGAATCCATGAGGGATAAAAGGTGGCATTCTGGAATCTATTAAAAATAGGACCATCATAATGTCTTTCTGAAATAGAGTCCTGCAATATCCATAACACAAATCAACAAATCAGCATTAACACCTAGAAACGTAAAAAGTTGTACCTTAGTTCACAATAGCCATAGAAAATTCGTAGTTCTTGTTTCTGAAGGTTTAAGTTCATGTGTGTGGCTTACACATGAATATAATTACATTGCCAGTGGAGGAATGGAAACTTGGCAAGAGTGAGTTGTCAATAAGGATATTTTGGATTTTTCTAATTTAGACATTCTCCTATTGGATGTATTGATATATTTGTGTGTGCCAGGGCCCTTTTTTATTTACCCAAACTCAAGATTTTATGTTGCACCTCAAAGTTAATCATACTATCCATAGAATTAAATTGTTTTATGTGTCGACTCCTATTTTGAATTCTCATCATGAATGGTCTAACTGAAGCATGGTCCAAATTTTCATGCTTATCTTTCTAGCATATTTCGTTCGTCATCTAAATCATTCAATAGTTCAAGCAGAGTACAGGAAAGACAGGAATCAGGATGTTTGTTCTTCTTAATTACACTTTAAGGACTTTATGAATGTATACAGCATGGTTTGTAGCTGAGCTGTAATGCTATACATTTCTGAATTAAAGTGGCGCCAATCTGGTAGTTACATGAAGAAGCAATTGCTTGAATTAAACTATGCTGCTAGTCTATGTATTCTTCTTTGATTACAACACCGTGGAATCATTTTTTCCCTCGTAAGAGGTGCTGGGTTCGACTCCTGTAGTAGTCATTCAGAGGATTTCACTCTGGGTAAGATTGTCGTAAGTAGTTGGATGTATGTGCGCAACTAGCAGCAGCAGCAATAATAATAATAAAAAATAAATAAATAAACAATTACTCTGTGTCTGTGATTTATAGTGCTATCTTCAGTTATTTAGGGAACAAGTTTCAAATTTGTATAATTCTCCATTGTTCCGTGATTTTATATTCGATAGGTGCTGACCAAGCAATTCTTATGTTGCAGGGATTCTGAGTGGCGATTCTTTGACTGGTCATATTATATAGAAATGAGCCAGTTCTAACTTAGAGTGAATAAAATAACGTGTTTGCGGAAAGGAAAATAGTATACATACATGCCCAAATATAGCTTTCTGGTAAAAATAGTCAACGTCCAGGAGCAAGATTCTGGTTTTGAAATGAAGGGAGTAAAAAGAAAAGGAAAAAAAGATTACCAGAGATTTGTAAAGCCTTACTGTGATATATGTCCAATTGAATATAAGTTGCAATGGAAGTCATACCAAAGTTTTATGGACCATAGATGATACTCTTCGCCACTTTCATAGTATTTTTGTCCGTGCCCTTCTTTCTTCTCAATGTATTGCTGTTCTCAGCTATCTTTGTTTTCATAGTATTTTTGTCCGTGCCCTTCTTTCTTCTCAATGTATTGCTGTTCTCAGCTACCTTTGTTGTAAAGAATGTGTAACAGATTTTTTTACTAAGTTCTTTTTAGGAGTTTTTATATATAGGTCCCTTAAATCTTTAAAAATTAGAATTTAATATCCGAAATTTTCATTTTTTGATTTTAATTCTCCAAATCTTTTAAGTTACTTGACTTTAGTCCCCTGATATTTTTTGGCAGGAATTTTCCTTTATATCCCTTAAAAGAAGGAAAATATCAGTTATTTTTCTCCCTTTCTTCTTCCTACTCTCTTCATCTTCATATTGGTTCTCCTTTCCATTCTTCTTCTCTTTCTTTTCTCTCAGTTAATCTTTCTCTTCTTTCTTCTTTTTTTTTTTTTCATAACTTTATATCTAATGCAGAGGGGAACTCAATAAGAGGAGGAAGAGGGAAATGATTGATATTTTCTTTCCTTTCAGGTGTATAAAGGAAACTTTGGGTCAAAAATTACTCAGAGGACTAAAGTGAAGTCACTTGAAGGATTTGGAGAATAAAATCAAAATATGAAGATTTCATGATCTAAAGTCTAATTTTTAAAGATCTAAGGGACTGATATGTAAAAACGTCTTCTTTTTAATTAAAAGTACAGGCCCAAAATCTATTATTCTGTTCTAATTTTATATTATATGGGGAAGGAAGCTTGTTTCCTCTTTTGTTATATGGGCAAGAGCTTTTCTTAGTTCAGTGTCAGTTCCTTATTTCTAGTTTTTCTTGCTAAGAATGTTTTTTAATTACTGTATGTTCATAGTGACTTGAACTTGAGTTCATCATAAGAGATTAACATGTTCGGTTTGAAGAAAATAAAGAAAATGAAGGGAAAGGGGAAACAAATAAAATTCTTTTTGTTATTTATTACTGAGAGAAACTAAAAAAGAAAATATGAGAAAAAAAAATATAAAAAATTAAGAAAAACTTGTTCCAGACCTCTTTTATTCTCCAACCATAGCTCCATATAGTAACAATACTGACTGATATTTTCTCTAGTTTTCTTACATTCTCTTATTATATTTTCTCTAGTTTTCTTACTTTCTCTTATTTTTCTTTCGCTTTCTTTTTCTTTGAATTATAAAATTCTTTTTGTTATTTATTACTGAGAGAAACTAAAAAAGAAAATATGAGAAAAAAAATATAAAAAATTAAGAAAAACTTGTTCCAGACCTCTTTTATTCTCCAACCATAGCTCCATAAGGTAACAATACTGACTGATATTTTCTCTAGTTTTCTTACATTCTCTTATTATATTTTCTCTAGTTTTCTTACTTTCTCTTATTTTTCTTTCGCTTTCTTTTTCTTTGAATTTTCTGTGTTTGGTTTGAGGGAAAATGAAGGAAAAGAAAAGAAAATAAAAAGAAAAATATTTTCATTCTTTGGCTTGAAAGAAATTTTAAAAGAAAAGAAAATATTTTCTTACTAACCAAACATAAATGAAAATTTAATTTCTATCCTTTTTTCTTTCCTTCTTTCTTTCTTTTTCTTTTTCTTTCTTTCATTCTCTCAAACCAGACATAGCCTTATTAAGCTGAGTTTGGTTTTTCTCTGAGTTTGGTTTGAGAGAAAATAAAGGAAAAGCAAAGAAAATATTTTTCATCGTGGTTACCAACAAGAGCCTTAGACAGTCTTTTGGAGAGAGTGAGATCAAAGCTCGGTCTCCGGAAATGGGGTCTCTTCACTGTTGTTACTTGCAGCTGGGATGTTGTTTGATTCTATCTGTGCTTACATCGTTTCCCCCTCCATTTCAGCAATGAACAAGGCGGCTTCCAAAAGTAGCCGTTGAGGCTCTTGAAAAAGGAATTTAGTTGGTAAATTTTAGAGTTCATTTACATTTTTATAAATTACATACAAAATATTAAATTAATTAAAAACTGTTAATTTTGTATTTACAAAATATTTTAGGGTCGAGGTTATAATTCAAAAAAATTTTTTAAAAAGAGATTATTGGAGATAATGGAAATAAACTGCAACTCAGATAACTTACGTTAGCTGTCAGCTCATTTCCATATATATATATATATATATATATATATATATATATATATATATATATATATATATATATATATATATATATATATATATATATTACTTTAGGTAAGTCACCAGCTCAGCAAAACTTATGTGAATTAGCAGTAAAATTATAATGATCAAATAATTTTTCTTTATAATTATTATCTCTATCTTCTTAGCATATTTCAAATTAAATTTTATAAATTTTAGAGTTCATTTACCATTTTATTAAGTACATACAAAATATTGTATTCATTGAAAAACATAAATTTTGAAGTCTTCACTTGATGGAGAACCAAATCAAAACTAAAACCCAAGAAATTGGGTATGAGCGAACCCTAAAGGGTCGAGATTATAATCCAAAAAAAATTTAAATTTTTTTTATTGAAGATAGTAAAAATAAGCTGTAACTTACATGAGCCGCAAGTAAGAAATTGTATATATGTGTGTGTTTTTACCTATGTGTGTGCATGTATGAGTGTGCTTTTACCTATGTGTGTGCATGTATGAGTGTGCGTGTGCAAGTGTGCATACAACATTGTGCTCACATGTGTTCAATTAATTTAAAAAAGCCAAAAACTAATTAGTAGATTTCCATTTATTTTATTTTCTATTAATAACCATTTCCTAGTTCGCTGCTTTATTTATGTTCGTCTCACTTTTATGACCCTATCCATTATAAAAGTTTCTTTTTCGAATAACCTTCTGCTTGAGAGTCGAGGAAATCATTCTCCCACACCCAAAAGAATTTTGGAAGATACATAATTATACTGTATTATCTCTGTATTATCTCATCACTTTCATATATACAACTATATCGACATTTGGCGTTTAATGATAATAAAAATGCAATTTTGTGTTGAAGCAACATGAATAATTTTTACAATAATGCCTTTTACAATATTTTTTTTATATTTTTTAATAAAGAAATAAACAATTTGTTAAATCTGCAAATGAATTTTCAAATAGGTTCTATCACCAACAAATCCACTCCTCTTGCAGAAAAAGGTACAAGGTACCGATCATCATCGACATTAAAGCTACAGCTTAAACGAGGATGCAACTAAAAAAACATGCAGATGTATATGGTAAAATAGAATCAACGTGATGAATGAGAAGAAAAAAGATCCTCAAGCAAACGTTTTTCTTTTAATGTAGGAGCTGGCCATAAAAAGAATTATAATTTTCACAACACTCATCACGCAATAACCACATACGAATCTGCGAGCCGAAAGAGTACAGATAAAGAAACACCTGAGAGAACAACCGCGCATCATAGTCAATAATAGTTCAAATCCCTCATCAAAAAAGCCACTGGACAAACAGAAGATGCAGAGATGGGAAGAACTAGTTCACCTCGGAGTTCTGAGTACTAATGTTGCCTCTCAAGTCTCAAGCATCGGGAACTGCCACGGGAGGAGGAGGAGGTGCGGATGCTTGCTTATTTGCGAGCAGTGGGGAAAGTGCCTTGACCACGATACTCATATTGGGTCTGAACTCAGATTCGTACTGCACACAAAGAGCTGCCACTGCTGCAAGCTGCAGAAACAAAGTGCAGAGCCCATCAGCTCGCAAGAAGTCATTGACAAATAGTGCACACTGTGAAGAGACAGACCTTAGCAACTCCTTTTGGCGGATACTCGTTCTTCAATCTTGGATCTACACACTGTTTCACTTTATCCTCGCTCAACCTTGGAGTTGCCTACAGCAACAACATAAAGTGCAACAGATTACCCTTCCATTAGTTTCACATACAATGTGTCACTGCCGTGTACAGAAGCTATGGTGATATAAATACACTGAAAATAAACTATTACAATGATGAAGATACGAAGACCACAGAAAACCTCAAATAATAATCTTCGACTTCTCTATTTAGCAGATGTTACATCAGCTTTGGCCCCAGAGGTTCTGTTACCAACAGGTAGTTTTCTTTTTCTCCATGTCATTTAGAGGTTTAGACACAGGAAAGGTTCAACGATAATTTAACTGGGAAATTATCAAAAGTCGATTACCACTTTTTTCTCATTATTCTAAATATTGGACGCTACGAACAATATATCAGCCTATATATCATTTTGGGGTGTCTGCTAATATGACAAGAAAGCCCGATATTGGCTCACAGGGGATATTATTGTTCGATATCGCTATTCAATATGAAAATTCCCTAATCCGATGCATATCGGATATTTAGAACCTCGCAGTTTTTCTTGGTTTAGCATCTAGTTTGAAGGGAATTTAGCAATCTACAAGGATATTTTGGTTAGAGCCATCAAGTCTTCTAATCTCAAGAAGGAGACGAGGACTTATAATGTTCTGCCCGATCATAAAAATTAGGTTCAAGGTTCTCGAACTCAGATCATACCTTGTGGATATTTCTCATCATCTCTACAATCATTAAGGCTCAAAAACGTCTGCCCTTCATAAATCCTGCAAAGACTGAAGGCATTGCATTTGGCTGCCCTATTTTACTTTATCCATTTCCTTCTGACTGGCAGATTTTTTTTTTTTTCAGTTTTCAGGCATGGTGGTTTATTATCAGTTTTTGTGTGATTTCAGGTACGGTGGCAGGTTTGGCTTTTTTGTAACTATCAGATAAGTGTGCGGTCATTACAACACTCATAAAACATCAAAAAATCTGAATCCATATAAAATGAAATTGTAGATTAGAAAACTATTTGTATGTGGGTTTAGGTTATGTTTAATCCCACATTGTCTGTTAGATTGTTTATATAGTGTTGAGACACCTATAAATATATGTATTTCCTGACTTATAAGTTATAATAAATAAATTGAGTTTTGGTTCTGATTACCATTTGACATAGTATCTTAGCATATTATAAAATAAATCTTAGTCGTCAATCTCAACCATCTTAATTAATGGCCGACTCCAATTTCGACTTTGATTCCGATGTCAACTGTGACTCCGCAATCGTCTCACAAATTCGATACCGACTCCGATTCCGACTTTGAATCCGTAATCGCGTTGCCAATTCGACTCTGTATCTGTTTCAGTTTGCTTCGTGACTGCAGGGACACTGGCTGGTCCCTCCTCGACTGCAATGGTATAATTCACGTTTGATGCAACCATTTGCTCCTTCTTTTGCCTATTATTGCTTATAAGAAAGAAGTTTATTTACCACCTACCACTGCTGCTGCTGCTCGAATAGAGGTGTGCTATGATGATTAGCGATTCATTTACTGCTACTACTACTACTATTACTGTCTACTGCTACTACTATTGTTGCTCATCCACTTTAACTTAATTTTTAATATTGAAGAGTGAACAGTATTTTCTTATCTATGTAATAAATTAGATATAATTGATATTTATACTTTAACTTGAGGGGGAGTATTAGATTAGAAAACTATAATGTATTTGGATTTAGTTTAATTTTAGTCCCACATCACCTGTTGAATTATTTGTATGATGTTGAGACATGTATAAATATATAAATTCCTTAACTCATAATAAACAAATTGGCTGGTTCTGATGATTTCATAAGAGAAATCAAACTACTACTGCCACCAATTATTTTTCTTCTAATAATCTATATTTATCTTCATTACACAACATCCCAAAAATTGTCAATGTTTCTTATAATAAGAGAAATAAGAGAGCGCAATTGATATCTATAAGCTTATCATTAAAATAGTAAATCTAGCATTTTCTTGTGTATACACCCTCAGAAAATAAGAATGTTTCTCATTTACTAGTAATATTAGTAATTGCATGTACTCTTCAGAAAATATAAAGTTGCATCTATGCCCCTGCCACTAGTAACCATGCACATTCATTAGTTAAATTTGGCTCCCTCTATTTATTGTTAACTAAATATTAATAAATTATATTTAATCTAATAAAAGTTAATATTAATAAATTATATTTAATCTAATAAAAGTTAATATTAATAAATTATATTTAATCTAATAAAAACTAATATACCCAACAAAGTAGAAATAAGAATCAATGTTGAAAATAATGATAATGCATGAAGTTACACTTGACCTCTCAAAATGTATAGCACATATAGCATAACGTATAACACAGGTAACACAAATTTTTTAATGTTTTTTATTTAAAAATACATGATAACTTCAATACACAGGAATATATTTTTATAATATGAAAAATAAAAAATTCTAAACAATTGATGGAGTCGAAGTGGGAACCCAAACGAGGGGTTGACGTCAAGTCGAAGGGAAGTGCAAAGCCATTGTCGGTGTCAAAATTGAAAATTGGTGGCGGAAGTCAAAATTGGAGTTGGGATCGAGAATCATTATCAGATTTAAAGTCAAAGTTGAAGAAGTTGAAATCGACGATATCGTCACAAGCAACACAGCAGTTGAGGTCGAAAGTTGGAGATGACACCAAAATCAATAAAGTTAGAATCAACAAGAGAGTTGCAACCTAAAGGGACTAGGGCTTGACTGGGAGAAAGGTCATTGTTGGGGTAGGTTCGCAAAATTTATATATTTTGCCTAATAACAAAGTTAATGTATTATAACCAAAGTAATGCAAGGTCATGCAATATTTTGTTTGTACTAAGCAGTTATGTAACGATGTTCCCCCGTTGAGTTACATAATAAGTTATAGTGAGTCATATATGGGTTATGAAAAATAAGGGCTATTAAAACTATGATATGAATGTATCAGTTATAAGTTTTTCCCGAATTTTTCTATGTTCAATGTTATCATATTTTACATTGAACTTTTTCAAAAATTGCGTTCATTGAATGCTTCCAAACTAATTTCATACTTACCCTATACTATTACACTAGGACCTCCCTCTATCTACGGTCCACGCTTCTCAACTCAAATTTTAATAGTGCTTCACTTGCCTCATCTTCTACAAGTTTTGATAACCTAAAAGAACTAAATACTAATGCAGTATATTTGATTAGTAAACAAGCGTGCAGTCAGTTTTGACTAAGGGATGTATTAAATAATAAATAGGTATAGATGCAATTTTTATACATTTTGAAGGGTATATATGCAGTAGGAAAACAATCAAACTAGCAAGCATAATCCCAAGTCCCAACTTAGAGAAAATAACAGGTCCCAAGTCCCAACCATTTTAAAGAGGGGAGTCCATAAAAAAAATTCTCGCCAAAGTTCCATACTGACTATTTTTTTATTATTAAGCAAAATAAAACTTGAAAAACATAAAACAGAGAAGGTATTATCTACCCACAAGGCCATACCTATTACAACTAAAAAGTAATAAGAAAAGACAATGAGCTGCTATTCGCAACAGTAAATCATGCAGTTAACTCACCCAAGTAACCAGACTCTGCTGGCCTCTAGGCATGGTATGATCAACTGGTTTTCTGCCTGTTAAAAGCTCCAAAAGCACAACTCCAAAGCTATATACATCACTTTTCTGGGTTAGCTGACCAGTCATAGCATATCTGCATTAAGTCAAAACAACACGACAATATAAGTACACTTTTCCTTAACTTTGTTGTTTTTGTGTAACGATAATGACAGTATACAAATTAAGCAAGAAAACATGTCATTTTTTCTTTATTAATTGACAGGTTATTTTAAAATTAGAACCAAAAAGAAACAAAAAGGATGGCAAGGGAAAGGAGGGGAGACATGGCTAAGAAACCTTCACTATTTTGTTAATATTGTCAGCTTAAACTCTTTTAGACAGATTCTTGTCGAATTCTTAATTAAGCTGTTTGCAACTATATAGTTTCCCAAGCATTAAGTTGAAAATTCAATAATCGACTGTCAACAACAATAAAATTATAACGCAGAGATGATTTCTTGTTCTAAGCTATTAATTAACCATTTCAAATACTTAAGGATGTAATCTTCGTGGTTCCTTACTACATGAAGGATGCTAACTAAAATGGATTCCGAAAATTAGCTGAGTTTATGAGTAGATTGCTAAAGTTAGGTGAGTTGAGTATGTGTCACAAGATAATCCAGTGTAAGTTGATTGCCACTGTTAGGTGTGTATAGGTACCATGAACACCAACGAATTGCTGATGCAAGTATGTTCACAAGATAAACTACAAACTGATAGGTACCACAAACTCCAATGGCCCGCAAATTGAAGGTCTATTGCTAATTTTCCTCAACTCGATGGTTTTAAGATCCTTCAAGATTAAGAGTACATATAATATCTAACAGCTAATTTCTACAAATCTCTATGGCTATGAAGACAAGTCTGAAATAATGATCCTAAAGTAACTTCATATTGCCTTCTGCTAACTTCATCTAGATCATTCATAACCTTCTATTACTTTTTTAGTTGAGGTGAGTATTATTTCAATATATAATCTACTAGAAACTGACTGCTAGTATAGGTGAACTATGAAGCATAGAACTTCAAAGTGAGTATAGTGTCCGTGTCAAACACATACCATACACCGATACACAAACAACAATTGTCCCAACAAGTATCAGACCCTCCAGAGCATAAATATCCTACTTGCCAATATAAATCTTGACCTACTTCTACACCTGTATCGTGTAACCCTTTTGAGGGTTCTAATGGAACATGGTATAGCATTCATATTGTCCTCTGACAAAAATCGAACTGGAAAAAAAAAAAAAATTTTGATTCAACCATCTCTTTCTCGACTCATCTACTTTCATCATTAATCATATAGTTAGGATACCAAGAAATCGCATAACATAATATCAGTTATCCCATTTTATCTCTTTTTAAAAAATGAAAGGCAAGAATAGTAACCAATCCAATAAATCAAAATAATTAACTAATCTTATTATTATTATTATTCTTAATTATAACATAATCAACGACTTCTTATATAGCTAGAACAGCCCTCACAAATTGCGGATAGCAATTTGTTAAGAATTAATCGTATTGAAGCTATAGCATCATCGTTGGCTGGAATAGAAACATCTGCGAGATCTGGGTCATTATTTGTATCAATTAAACAAAAGTTCTGCACCATGAACTTTGTACCATGCATGTCACTTGAGTGGACCCTTGAAAGTAGCGTAAGCAATGGCGAACAAATAGCATAAATTTGTATCAATTAAACAAAAGTTCTGCACCATGAACTTTGTACCACGCATGTCACTTGAGTGGACCCTTGAAAGTAGCGTAAGCAATAGTGAACAAATAGCATAAATATGAAAGGAAATGCGATACTAAATGGAAAAAGAGTGGATTTTCTTTGTACTATAGTATGAAATGTATCCTATCTTCTCCTATCCTTCAACTTCAACTCCTATAAAATAAACTTCGAAGTGGTATTTCAAATTTTCGATCAAACAAAAGCTCACGTGTCAAAACCATTTCATGTCTCAAAACATTTTATAGATGGTGTGTCGAAACCATAGAGCCAAATGTTTCTTAAGAATACATGTAAAAGGAATCAAATCACTCTTTTCCATAAGAGTGATTCATAAACTTGTATTGTGTAAGGTATTGGATTGAACTTTTAGTTTCTTTTTTCTTAATTTAGTTGATTAGAATCTATGAATTACCATGACTTTTTTCTTTCTGCTTCTAAAAAAACAAGTCCTAATCGTTAGTATTATTATATATAGACAAATGCATGCACACACTTTGTCTTACATGTCCCCATATCCTACTCTGTCAGGATTTTCCATATCATCGTTCCTGTATAATGTCATAACAGTGTCCTGTGTCCATGAACATGCTTGATAGTAGGCAAGTATAGGTTAACAAACTTGCTAATTTTTCTCGACTCCAATTATTTAAGACCCTTTCAAGATTAAGAATACACACAACACCCAACAGTTCTGCAAATATCTAAGCTAATGACTGACATTAAATAGAAGATGTACACCCGAGATAGAAAACAAACCAAAATACCCTGCTTGGCCCAGACACAATTCTTTGCAGAAAGGGTCACACTTCAAACTGATACTACTTGGGAATCTGTAAGAAAGTTGAGAACCTAAAACTGAGAGCTGCACAGGACCCGTGCAACCAGGACCAAATGGCCTGACTTGCACCCCTGGTCATGTACGGCTAGTTATTGCAAACCCCTACCACCCTAACATTCTCAGACCCATTGTTTCTACTTTCATGATTCATCAATGTAGAAAAAATCATAAGTAAGATATAAATCACCATAGAAAAAATAGTCATCCTGAGACTCACTTAAGAAACATCAATTCTCTTGTAATAAAGACTTACCCTTTTAGCTGTATCACGACATAACAATTAAAAATATTGAAGTATAAAAAGGAATTACATAAATTTTGCACAATGCTATACTAAAACAACTGGGGCATTGCACTATTGTTAGACATTATGAAGACCAAGACACAAGTAAAATATGCCGAACTCAAAAAACATTATCCACTTGATTGTATATTATATTTATCTTGGATAGGCAAGTTATCTACTTGTTCTAGTCATGAATAGATGAAAAAAATTCAGGCTATAGTTTAATTACTCTGGTGCATGATATCCAAAAGTTCCCAGGACACGAGTAGAATGAAGGCGAGCAGCCATATCAGGTGCCTGATTTGATAGATTAAAATCAGCAATTTTTGCTTTGAAATCTTCAAATAGAAGAATATTGCTCGATCTGATATCCCGATGTATTATAGAAGGTTGAACTTTCTCATGAAGATACTCTAGACCCTTTGCGGCATCAATAGCAATTCTCACACGCTGCATCCAGTCGAGCACAGGACCAGGTTGGGCACCTTGGACTCCTTTTCTACCTGGACTTCAAAAAGAAAACCCTGAGACATATATATTACAATAAAAACCTGCAAGCTGATCATCTTACCATGCAAAACATCATGTAATGAACCCATCGTGGCAAATTCATAGGACAACAAACGAAAATTTCCTTCAACACAATATCCAAGTAACTGAACAAAATTGTCATGTTTCAGTTTTGATACAGTTTCAACCTGATGCAAGAAGAACAATACGGTTCAGTTCTTGAAGACTTAAATAAGGCAATATGCGAAGCAGAAAAATCATCAGACTAACCTGGGACAGAAACTCATCCTGATTGGTATCTGGCTCTGAAGAAACATCAAGTTTTTTTATAGCAACTTGTTGCCCGTCATTCAGAACTGCATAATATACTCGTCCATAAGACCCTTCCCCGACCAAAGACTTTGAACCAAAGTTGTCAGTCTTCTCTTTTAGTTCTTCCAAAGATAAGCTAGGCACTTCAATATGTAGTTCCTTCTTTTTCGGTTCCTCTTTGGCTACAGCAGCAGGCCTTGAACCCTTTTGCATTCCTAGAAGACATTTAAAGAAAATTTATAAGAACAATGGCAGAAGAGAAATGAGAAAAATCTGCATAATATGATGAACCATGATGTGCAAGCAAGCGCGGACCCAGGTATTTGAACCAAGAGGGGCAAAACTCAAAAGTACTATAGAATTAATTAATTATTAAATTTTAAAATACAAAAGACTCGACGTTGAGGGGGAAGTTATAAAACTCAAAATTAAGGGGGGCAAAGTTGAAGTTTTATTTAAAATTGGGTTTGATTTGAATTTTTTAGGGTGGCAGAAAATTCAAGAGGGGGGCAAAGTTAAAGTTTTATTTAAAATAGGGTTTGATTTGAATTTTTTAGGGGGGCAGTGCCCCCACTTCAAGTGGGTCCACCCCTGTGTGCGAGGGCATAAACTCAAGATTCAGCAAAAAATTAAATATTCAAAGAAATAAAAGTTAAGGTGAGAAAATACTGGAAATTAGATAAAGATAAAAATTTACAATTTTAAATATCTCAATTCATAGAAATAAGAGCTAAGGAGAGAGAATATATTTTTTTAAAGAATAAACAAGGAGACTAAGCCCCCCATGTTCCATTAATTAGTGTAATAGAAACAAGGTACAAACACAAAGAGCCGCTTAGGACAACGAAAAGCAAAAAAAAAAGCAAAGTAAAGCGCATAACGAAGAAAGAATATTGGCAATCAGATAAAGCTACAGCTAGAGATTTTATACCTCTTAGTTCATAGAAATAAGAACCAAGAAAGAAATATTGCAACTAGATAAAGATAGAAAGTTGAAAACTTGAGAATCTCTTCATCATTCTTACATCATTCCCAACTTGTTTTAAAATTCTTTCCATATTATACACATAGAAAATCTGACCTGTGAGGCTCAAGGCAAGCTCCTAAATTGACCATAAATGGACATGAATATCGAATAACCTTTCATGTGGTGATTGGAAGAGGATATGGGAAGTCGTGCCAGAAAAATTTATGGTGCCTTTTAAAATATTAAGTTTCATTGACTTGACCTCATTCGATGTAACAGCCAAACAGCTTAAATGAAGATGATGATTATTATTATGATCAAGGTTTGAGAACTTGGTCTCGAACCTCAGTTTTGGACCATCAATTGTAAAAGATTTCGGCCAATTTGCTAGTTTTGATGGTTTCATTTTGAGTTTCGATTTTGGGGCTAGTTATATGTAAGCACATAGGCCAACTATTATAACTACTACATATGGTTGTCATCTTTGGAGCTTTACATGTGTACCACCTAAAGAGCACGTAACATAAACATGTGGATTAAGTAGTTGTGGAGGTAAGATAATTGAACTTATGGTACTCAACTTATTTGCCTAAAATTTAATCCAAATTAATATATATGCAATTAACTTGCAGTTAAATTATGCCCATACTCAAAAACTAAATAAAATATATCAAACTATGACATATTAGAAATTACAAATTTGAGATCACTAAAGAAATTGAATAGAGATGAAATTATTAAGAACCAGAACTCAAGAAATATTTGCCTCTCTTTTTCCCTCTTAATTTTGTATTTGAAAATGAATGATACTAGTCACATGCTAGCCGAAACTTAGCGAAACCAAATTTCATGTCTAGTTAAAGACCGAAAACCAAGACGATACCTCTGAAGCATTGATCCATATTCATGCTACAAGTATAAGACAAGATCCTAAAGTAAGGAAAGAGAGATGAAAATTTGCTGGCAAGTATCATTTTCATGTTGCCCTATCCTGAATATACTTGCAAAAAAAAACTTTTAGACAAAATAAATAAAAGAAAGAAAGAAAACACAAACTCTTATAAGCATGAGGGTACCATAAAATATGAAAGGCCTAGTTCATCTGTCAAAAGTCAAAACAGACTAAAATAGCAAATTCCAAGATCTATATCTTTCATCAAACTTTCGAAAATTTTAACATCCTCCATGTAGCTACCATCAAGTTCATCCAGAACTGGTCATGTCAACTTGAATGCCAATATTTCAGAAAATACCAATTGATTCTAGAAGAGAAGTTCACAAGTAAGAGAAGTTCACAAGTAATGGTATAAATTAAATACGACATACCATCTTGATAATTCTTTGGACTTCTATGGGTTTGGTTCTCGTCAGCATGATGAGGTTCGTCAATATTACATGCACAGCATAGAAAGCGCCGCATATTTCTCCTCTTGTATATAACTTCTATACGGCAAAAGCACCTGTCCGTCCAGAAAATACTCATTAATAACTAACTACATAATCATAAAAAACTGAAATAGATAATATCAACTTTTTAGAGTTGCACCATCTCCTGACGTTCTTCTCAGTAAATTTACACACTAACATAACCATTTTAAAATCAAGATTAACGCAAGGTACCTTCTTTCAGTTGTAAAGTGAATTGTTACAAACATTGGACTCATATATATTTATCATAACTTTACTGGGGAAATTTAAGCAAAACGCCAAGGAAATTCCATCAGAAACATTACATTATAAAACCAGACATAACTGCGTGGAACCAAAAACAACGGGCAAGTTTCGTATTAAAAACACATACTACCGCATGAAACTCAGGCAAATATTAACATTTTTTTAAAGAAAAAAAATACCATTTTGAATGAGGTTTCGAACAAGGGAGACAAGAAGGCAACATCTTTCCTTCACAACCCATCTAACTAAATTATCCAAAATAAATTAAAACATCCCAAAATCAAAACTTTTTTACAAGAAACAGAAAAGATACAAAACTAAAATATAACACATAACGTCAAATCTACACATAACAAACCCCTATCAATCCAAAACCTTCCAACAAAAAACAACGAATGTTACAAAGCCGAGATCCATCCAGCACAAGTTCTCAATACGTCAAGCTGCAGCAATCGTATTAAAAAAGGAGGAGGGGATCGCGAATTACGAGGTGGGCGATATCGGGAGCGACAGCGAAATCGAATTGGAAATAAACGGATCCAATTCCAACCAACAAAACAGACAAAAAGGAAAGATTTTGGGCGAGAGAAATCAAACAGATCGACATTAAATTAATGAATTAATTACCTGAGGATTGTTATTAGGGTGGCTCGGCCTCTTCCCCTTCCCCTTCTTCTTCCAGCCTCTAGGGTTAGGGTTGGAGGATTTGAGGGGAGAGAGAGAGAAGGAAGAGGGGAGAGAGAGGAGAGAGAAAGAGAGAGGAAAAGGTATATAGAGAGAGGGTGCCGCTTAAAGTGGAGGTGTGCGAGATAGAGAGGGCGGTGAGGGAGAGAGGGCGGTGAGAAATCCGAATAAATGTTCGTCTGAGTTGGAGAAATACGCCAGCGCACACCAAATTAGAGGATGATGAGAACGCGGTTTTGAGCGAGTGTCTTTGTCAGATAAGCCCTTCTGTTCTTAATATTTTTGGAGAAATTCTAAATGAGCACTGACTTGGTGAGCACCACTCACTGGTTCAGGTGGTGTGCTCAATTAGAATTGCCCGTATTTGTTTTCTTCATTTTTGCACATAGAACCCTATCATTTTTCTCAATTCGGATTATGTTGTAAATGGGAGGGAACAAAGTATTAGTTGGGATAATTAAGTGTTTCTTATTTGTCAGAAAATATGTTTTTTTCCTTTGCATTTTGTTACTTGAATACAAGGGCACAAAAGAGGATAAATTTTTTTATTTAAATATTATTTTTAACAATTTTTTTAATTTTGTTATTATTTTCTTAAATTCTATTTTAGATTGTACTCAAAGTGCTTTGGCATAATTAGGATTTTTGTTGTAAATTTTGTTAATTAACGTTGAAATCAAAAGAAAAAAAATATAAGTTTTGTTATAATAAAAATAATAATTGATAATGACTTCTAGGAGCTATTTGTATTTTTTTTTTTTTATATTTTTTTGTGCTTTCTAGCTAACAAAAAGAAGTTCACTTTTTTATGATTAAGAAATCTATTTCACAAATTTATATTGTTATTTCGTCTATAAAAAGTGCTATAAGTTTAGAGGAAACAGGAAATACACCGGCGGTGAAGGGAGTTCCTTCACCGCCGCTTAGGTGGCCCAATAAAATTATAACACGGGACGTCATTCAAGATAACAAATAAATGAATTCTCTTAAATGACACCACGTGTAATAATTTTATTGGGCCACCTAAGCGGCGGTGAAGGAAACTTCCTTCACCGCCGGTGTATTTCCCGTTTTCTCATAAGTTTATAATTGTTTCTTTTGCAACAAAAGATAAATGAAAATATTAAGAATTAAGATGTTATTTATAATAAATAATCACATAAAACCATGAATTGATTGTATCGATATTTTTCTTCTTGTATTTGTTTATCACGAGTTCACCACTCTTTTTATTAAAGGAAAACATGTATATGAGTATATGAAAATAATATCATTGACTTTCAACAACCTTTCTCTTTTTAAATATGAGCCATCACAAATAATAATTAACAAGCCTTTATAGATTCTATCTAAAGAATCTTGATGAAAAAAAAAAAAAAAAAAAAAAAAAAAACCTTCGGAACGAAGAGCACTACCCAATATATACAATCAAAATCAGTAGGAGATACACATATACAAATGAGAGAAAATATAGAATTGGAATTCAAAACTTTTAAATAAAAGTCAAATTCAAGTAAAAGGGGTGCATGAGAGGGATGCATTTGGAAAACTTCGATCTCCTCGGACACGGAGTTTCTAAATGAGCACACCTTTTTTTTCCTAGTTTTTTTTTTTGAATAATAATTTTAATTCTTAGTCATGAAACCTGGAATTGAGGTTCATTCCAATTCATGCAGATGAAGCAATGAATTTGGACATGAAGCAATGAATTTGGACACACACTGATAACTATGTCTAAATTTAGGCAAATTTTTTAATGAATATTGATTTGTTTACAGTTTTTATATACATTGATTTAACTTGACAAAAACTAAATCCAAATCCAAATTCATATTCTCATTCGATCCTTGAATTTAACCTGAAGTTGACACTAGATGGCAACGCTGGGAGGCAGAGTGAGCAACTTTCGGATGTTTTTTTTTTTTTTTTTAAGGTTAATTACATTCAGACCTCCTGGAATATGGAGGTGTATAATTTATTATCCCTAAAGTTTAAAACTCTCACTTAGAGTTTTTGGATCGTAAAAAAAACCGACAGAAAAGCTCATGTCGAGATATTTTTTTCTGCAGTCCAGGAGGTCTAAATAAGAATTTAAAATTGTAGGAATGATAAGTTATATATCCCCATATTACATGAATCTGAGTGTTATTAACTTTTTTTTTTAAATATTATTTTCAATAAATAATTTGTATAAACTTGTGCATGAGGGGAAAAAAAAAAAAAAAAACTAGCTTAGTTGCTGCGAATGTTGGAGCTACTCTATTTTAGTTTGCATTTACAAATACATTTTGGTCATTTGTTCTATATTTGGACACTTGTGCTGTACAAAACTTATAAAATGTAGTGATATTTGAAGATCATATATAGTTTTATACGTAGGAGAGTATAATTCCTATTAGCTTTCCCAAACTAGGAAGAAATATTGTATCTCACATGTAGGGGTGAGAATAGGCGGGTCGAAGAGTGAGTCCTGGATCCGTTCTATTAAAAATTGTAATCAGAAATAATATTTATTTTATAATTCAAATTTTAGAATTGGACGAACGAAGGGTTGATTTTTAGACCCACCTATTCTCATCTCTACTCGTACTCATGGATAGAGAAACATCCCACTTGTGATCTCCCTGTTTAATGCTAATTTTAGTAATTACTTTAGCATGTTATCTATCATCTTTTCTCAAATTGCTCAATCCTCTCTCTTATTATAATACCCCGAATTATCTAGAGATGTCTTAATTACAAATAAAATTTTTGACTCCATTTCTTGTAATCTCACTCATTTCTTCTGTCAACTTACTCAGTTGCCACTAAAGTTATATTGTTTTATTGTCCATCAATTAATGAATCACAAATTCCTCGTCATGACAAATATTAAAATCCTCAAATCTTTCATCGTCATTTTTAGGAGCTTTACTATGATTGGAATAATAATGCAGTATATTGAATGGGGAATGGGGTTGTTTCATTTCTTTGATATTGATATAAAACCTATTAATAATACATTTTTAATTTCCAAACCCCTCAATCAACCAACTTGAGACGAAGCTCTAAATTGTTTATTTCCATATTATTGTTCATAATATAAGTGTATATATATATATATGGGATTACTGTAGGTGAGCCGCCAGCTCAGGAAAAGTTACGTGAGCTAGTGGCAAAATTATAATGATCCAATGATTTTTCTTCAATTTTTTTTACAATTACAATATCTATCTTCTTAACTTGTTTTGGATTAAATTTCATAAGTTTTAGAGTTCATTTACCCTTTTATCAAGTGCATATAAAATATTTTATTCATTGAAAACCATTAATTTTGTTTTAATTTGATAGAGGTTCAAATCAAAACTAAAACCTAAGAATGGGTATGAGTGAACTCTAGGGGGTCGAGATCATAATCCAAAAGAAATTTTTTAAAAAATATTATTAGAGATAGTGGAAATGAACTACAGCTCAAGTAACTTGCGTGAGCTGTCAGCTCATTTCCATTTTTCTCTCTCTCTCGATATGCTTCATTTACATCAGTAAATATACTAACATTAGTTTCATAATTCATGTTATCATGAAAAATTATAATTACTTGTGTAAACCATTCCCATTTAACATGAGGACTCATAATGATAAATAAAATTTAATTTATTTTTTTTTAAAAATACTGGTTAAATTTTGTTTCCGTGAGAAATATTATATTAGATATAAATTATTTATGTATCTAGAAAGTAGTGAGATAAAATTAGTTAATTAATAAAGTACTAAATTAGCAAGGGGCAACGAGTACCAGAAAGCTTTTTTTTTTTTGCTGTCTTCTCAAATAATTTCTAATAATTCACAAAAATAGAATGAATCTTTCTTCCCTATTAAGAAATAGTATTTATCGGCATTTCGTTTTGGGAGAATATACTTGTTACCGATCAATTACGAGTGATATGTTGAGTTCCTATGTATTTTTACATCAGGAGGTAAAACTCAAGGTTTTGAACTCATGGTTCTACAAAAATATTTTAAAAGTTTACTTCTTTATTAGGTATCTATATCTCATAAAAGTTATAAAAAATCTTAATTTTGTAATATAATAATTGTTATGTGAAGATAAGTTAATAATATGGCATTCACATCCAACATAAAATTTTTTGTCCACCAAAATAGATCTTAAATACTTTTTAGAAATCTAATTACCACCTATTTTCATTAGCATTATCAAAAAAAAAAAAAAAAAAATAGAGAAAATTATTATGAATTCCAAAAGTTTTAGCTGACATACATTTGAAGAAGTGTGGAAAATGCATATTTTACAAAAAAAACCAATAGGAATCAATATAATATGGGAATTCTAGATGGGCACAGTTTTTTTCCTAGTGAGCCCACTTTTCCTAGTGAGCACACCATCTCTTTTAAAAAGAGAGGGTTTTCCTAGTGAGCACACCAAAATTCCTAAACTGCCCTCCTCTCTCTCTCCGATTTCTGCTGTTGTTGCTTCTTCTTCTTCTTCTTCTTCATCGTCTTCTTCTTCTTCTTCTTCTTCGTCGTCTTCTTCTTCTTCTTCTTCTTCATCGTCTTCTTCTTCTTCTTCTTCATCTTTTTCTTCTTCTCAATTTCACTTTCTCTCTATCTTTGAGAGAAAACAGAAATATCTAGAACCTCCCCGACCGGCATCGCCTCCCCCCTCCCCCTCCCTCTCCCTAATCAGATCCAGCCATTCGGGACTGTTAGCCCGGATGGATTGGCCTGTCCGGATCAGGCCAATCCATCCGGGTGAAAGAGGGGTGAAGGAGGGACAATTTTGACCAAAAATTTTAATGGCAAAACAGTAAATAAAGGGAAGATTTAAGTGGGCTCACTAGGAAAAAAGCTGTACCCATCTAGAAATTCCCTATAATATACGGTGACGCAAAAAATAATGATTGTTTCTAGACCTTCGCAATGATAAGAAGTAGATGTAACTCTATATAAAATAAAAGAGAGAATAACAATTAAAAATTATTTGTGTTTTCTATAATTCTTAAACATGTTTGATGTGAAAGTACTCTTAGAATTTTCTTCAAATTTTAGATTATGAGGTGTTTTGAATATACTTTTCAAGTACAGTACAGCATCTTTAGCAATACAGAAAGGTTTTATGCTTGTATAATATAAATAACTAAGTTATCTCTACTTACAATAGGATTATATTAATAGTGTCTAATGTATGACCATAAGTGATTAGTTGGATTGGTTATGGCTGATCATGGTTGTCTCTTCTCAACATTCTGTTTTTTAGATGGCTAGTTTCACTATTTTTAGGAAAAAGATGCCCTGCTAGGTATGACTTATATGTAGCCTTCCTAATTTCATTTTCATTTACATTTTTTTAAAAAAATATCTGGAACTTCTAGACATAGTTATTCCTGGGGAGAATCAGAAAGTAATTAAAATCACTTGTACTAATAGATTGAAAGATGTCTTATATAGGTTGTATATCATGCTGATCAACCTGTATTGTATTATATTGTGATTTTACGAATGAAATATTATGAATATCAGTTATAAACTTATATAAAAATTTTCACTCCAGAGTAGTAAAATTAACATAAAACCTAACAGTGAAAGTGTTACTATAGCCTATTGATAAGAAGTGTTCATCCATCTTGAGAGCTAAACTAAAAACTAAACTATAAAATTTAAATTAAAAAAAAAGAAGAAAGTGGGTACTTTAAACTTGTAAGTTGACAAGAAATCTGATTACCTTTAGCTATTTCTTAGACTTGCATGTTGAAACAGATAAAAGTAGAGAGTTAGAGAAGTTGACAGTAAATAGGAGCCATGAGAAAGTTGCAGAGAGTTCATAGAGAGTTGAATTATTTGAAGAAAATAATGAGAAAAGCGGAACTTATATACAACCCCAAGGGAAACAAAATTGCAGAGAGTTCATAGCAGTTGGAAGCCAAGCAGTTTGGTCCTGGCTGGGCCAGGCCGCATCCAGCGTGTCCAGTTGTGCTCGGGCTAGCAAACGCAGGCCTAGGAACAACCCGGGAATGTGATGGGGCCTCGGGCGTGCTGGTCCGCAATTGCCACAAGGCCCAACCCACTTGCCACCCCTATATAAACCCTTTCCTTCTCTATTATTGATGCACTAGTGATGATTCCATCTCATCCTACACTTTTCATCTCACAATAATGAAAAAGGGTGGTTTCAAAAGATTCTCTACATCTGCTCTTACTTAACATCTCCTAATCTCATACAGTTATGCATATATGAATAAAAAACGATACTTTTAATTGTTGAACTCGATGTATCGAGATCTCCCCACATGCATAAATGCATGCCTAGCTACTCCTTTATATAATAAAACAGCCTAACTCTTCAACATTCTTTGTTGAGTTTTTGCCATTCATGAGGTTTCTTCTCTCTTGTGCTGTTCTCATAGTTGAAGTCAAATCAAATGAGAGTCAACCAGCTCTTTTTTGACTTTCCTAGTTTGGTCGTGACTTCGCTTCTAAGCACAGTTTGAACAGTCCCTTTTGATGGTAAGCTTCAAGTCCACACAACAAAGCTTCTCAAGCTGTAAGCGATTGCGGATGAGCTGAAGCAATCTAAACTCATGACATTCAGAGAGCTGCAATTGGAAGTCTGATCCTGGAGATCTTTACAGCTTTACCGTATGTTGAAGATTACGTAATCTCTTTGATTCAAAATTTTAAATTAAAAATTAAACTTTTATTTTATTTTTTTGATTAAAATTTTGAAATAAGATGAGGAAAGACTTTGACTCTTAGACCCCACATATGTTGGGAGAAATAATTTTGGACTTGTACTTGGACTTTGACCTTGACACCTAAAGGGCTGGCCCAACTTGAGACTCCTGCCATGGGCTTTATCTTAGGGCCAGGCATGACCGGACCAATGACCGCAGTGAAGCGTGGGCCCATGCCATGAACAAACCATTCGAACTAGAGAGAAAATTAAAAGAGAAAAGGTAAAAGTAAAGGAGAAAACAAAAACACTAGAATGGGTGTCAATGAGGCTAGGGCCCCATCGTATCAAATGGTGCGCATCCTAAAAGAAGCAACGAAACGATTATATTCACTGGCCTATCACAACTTTAACAAGAGAGGCAGACACTAGTGCCTCTTTACATGTGAGCATGCAACCCATAATTGACACAAGTTTATTAAGCACAAAACTAAACAAGAATCTACAATAATAACAATGATAGCAACAATAAAACTAGACAATCATCATCTACAGTTTTATTTCGTATCAATGTAATCAAGCAATACAAGTTCTTTCAGCTCTGTTTGACAAATTTTGTTACATCCCCGTCATCACAAGCATTTTATCATCTCAAAGTGATGAACAGATTTTGTTTGCAGCATTCCCTTGTGCATTTTGTTAGAAGCTAATAAAGGATACAACCACAAGAAAACTACAAACGTTTCTTCTCCCGGACTAACAAGACAGTAGCAGTGTGGTCAAGAGCTGAGCTGCAGTTAATTTCCTTCGATTTCCAACTGCATTATAAGATGTAAACATTAATATTGTACAGGTAGTTGTCTTAAGACCAATGTCACTGCCACAGAAAGCATATGGCATACCATAAAGCATACAGTCGGGCAGAAGAGATGAAGTCTGAGGCTAGTAAGCTGCACTAGGCTGTACAATCTAGACGAGTTCTCTTCCAGTATTTACCTCCTCCTTGCTTAAAGAACGAGATACTTTCTCAATTTCTGAAGAACAATCCTTTGGGGTCAAATTGGCCTGCGCAAGCTGCCTTCATGTATGTTATTCATGCACGAATCTTAAGCATGCAGACCCGCTACCCCCCAGAGTGTCGTTGAAGATTCAAGCCTGTGGACGTGAAGCCTATTCAATGTCCATGTTTTTTCATTTTCCACGGTCTATACGCTACTTGTTACACTGACTCATCCTAAAGTTAGGGACCAGATGCCCTGTGATTCTCAAAGGGAAAAAAGTAAGAGCACCGTTAGCCATAACTATATCACATATCTCTTATCTGTGATGTGAAGCTGCGAATCTTTGTAGAGCTGAGTGCTCACCAGCCCTGATATAGTGATGCGGACACTGCTGCGGCCATTAGGCCCATACTGATCCAACAACTTATTCCCTCCAACGACAGCAGCGCAAGTCAGAACAAACTAGCCAAGGCGTCATTTGGGGTAGGCCGAGCTGATCAAAAGTTAAAAGTAAATTCGTTATCCATGCTCTGGATTTGCATTATATATATAAAATAAGAGGATAATTTTCAAAATAAACTACCACCACTTGCCTTTGTGAAGGCTTGAGAGGGGGGAGGTGCGTATATATGACATTGTTCTCATGTGTAAAGTAGGAAGTGGAAAGTAGATTCTAAACTAAGGAGAAATTGCAGCTACAGTTATCGACAGCTTGTTAACATAAAGTGGATGCCTTGCCATTCTATCTCCTATATATATATCAGCATGCACTTTCTCTGCTCTCTCACCTCTTCCCACCAAAACTTTTAATTTGAAGCTCATTGGTCTTCCCCAATTTGCCTACAGTTGTGTCAAGCATCAAACATGTCACGGGAGAGGACACCAAGGGATCCTTTAGTCTTAGGACAAGTTATTGGAGATGTTGTCGATCCATTTATCAAATCAGCGACTCTTAGAGTGGTATATGGTGACAAAGAAGTAACCAATGGCACCAGGCTTCGGCAGATAGATGTGGCAAACCAGCCACGTGTTGCAATTGAAGGACGAGATGCAAGCACACGCTACACTCTTGTAAGTAAACTAATTAGCCTGTAAGATCTCATGTTTGGCACATGCATGAACTTTCAAGATAGGCTGTCAGTACTTTTGGACCACCAATATACCATCTGGTCTACAAAGATAGCAAGGAATTAATTATGGTCCATCAATCTACTGTGGACCAGGTACTTCACAGCAGGCAGCTACTTGGGGGAGTTTCCAAAGGAGCACACCATTTTTTCTAGTGAGCCCACTTAACAACGAAAAGTCTTCCGACCAAAAATACACTGATAGGTGGGCTCACTAGGAAAAATGGTGTGCTCCTTTAGAAACTCCCTTACATGGTTAAACTTGATAGATGAACAAACCACGAGCATACATAGAGACTTTAATTTTAGAGTAACTGTCTTAGTTAATATTTGGTGCGGTTCCAACTTACAGCAACTCCGCAAATGTCCCCATCAATGACTACTTTGTATGTAACATACTAATCAGTGATCACCTTAGTGGCAGCTGATGCAACTAAAAGCTCTTCCATGTCCGAGTTTCTATAGTTAACCGAAAATGCCTTCTGTACATCCTCTTTGCTTAGGAAAGTTTGTTTTATTTATCAAGGAACTTCTGGTTATCCTGAAAATCAGCATAGTATATTCAATATATGTGTGTACATATCTATATGCAGTATTACTTGTTCCTTTAGGTGATCTATATGCATATTTCCAGTATCCTGAAGATCCGCAAAGTGTACTTGACGTAGGACATAAGCGATTTAAGATTTGTGATGGAGAAATTGGAGAAGAAGTTAGGCTTTTGAGGATAAATTAGGGCTTGGACCTCACACCCAAGCGAATCACACGCCCACTCTCTCACGAATCACTCGAGAAAAGATTTGACAAAACAAATCACATGCTCTCAAAAGAAATCATATTTCACTCTTTATTTTTCAAATTAGGATTTTACAGACCATATATATAGAAAATTCTAAAACAACAAGATAATAACAAATATCTAAAAATCCAAGATCTAACTAAATTTCTAATCTAATCAAATCAAATCAGATCAAAATAAATAACTAATTTTATCTCTATCAATTCTCCCGCGCTTGGAAACATTCACCATCTAGTGAATGGCGGTAAGAAGAAGTCAAACAGGGTCAACTGAAATTTGTCAATCTTCTTAAGATCTGGCAAATCTTTCCACTGAACTAAATATAAGAAAATCGAACAAATCGGCAGCCAAATGTATGCTGCCTTACATTTCAATGGTGGCGACAGTAACAATTGTGGAAGGTCTGGAGAGAAGTCGAAATCTGTCGCTTCTGTAGAAAATGAAGAATTTGGAATGTGAGCTGGAAAGTCTCTAAAAATACGATCCTCATGAATAGGGCAAATGGATGTTTCTGTAATTAGCTCCCGTAGAAAAACCGGATCAACAACTTTTGAACCTGTGACGGGCTCTATGATGACTTCGGTCTCAACTATAAAATAATCACCTAAATTATCGAAAGCTGATGTGTCGATATTCGTACTCTTCGAAAGACACTGATATTCATAATGACAAAATTCTCTACATGCCGAACATTTGATGAAAGGACACTAATGAACTGAGTGTCCGTATCCTTCACATTTAGAGCACTGTTTGACAACAAAAAATTCTGGTGAATAATTAAAGATAAGATGCGGAGTATATCGTGCCCAAAAAAGAAATTTCAAGCAATTCCAAGTTGGACGAGAATTATAATTATTATTATACCAATAAGAAACTTCTTCAACCAATTTTAATGTACCATAATTGTATTTCTGTTCTGAAGTCAAACGAAACTAACGGAAAAATTGCTCCAGATGTTTCTCCTAGTTTTCATAACCATTCGGATCATTATAACCATGAAAAATGGGACTGTATCATATATATCACACTCTACTTGCTTAAAATCAGCATTAGTGTTTATTTATTTTCCACAGAATATGAATCCCATAATAATTAACTCCAAAATTTCTAGCTTAAAGTTCAGAAAATAGCAAAGAATTGTGGTGTCTCAATTGTAGCTTGAATTCGTTACAAACCGAGCTTTAAACGGCTTTAAAATCACTCTCAAAAACTCTTAACAGGTCTGGGTTCTTCTTAATGGGTCTGTTTGTGAACTGAACCCACCTTTAAACTCAAGTGGATCGGGTTTGCTAAGTTAGATCCAAATCAAACCCAACTTCTTTTCTTCTCTTCGACACGGGTTTTGAATGGATTTGAATTGAGCTCAAACCAAACCCTCTTAGATAATTACTCATCAATCCAAAAAGATGAATTGTTAGCTGCAAAAAAAGGAACCCACTGGACTCGTGGGTTGTTGTTGCGGCTTTGTTCTTGCTGTTGTTGCAGCTACTGTTGTCGTTGCCGCCGTAATTGTTCTTGCTGCTGCTGCTGTGGTTGCAGTTGTTGTTGTTGTTGTTGTTGTTGTTGTTGCTTGTTGTTGTTGTTGTTGTTGCTGCTGGGTTGTGGGGCTGGTCGGAGAAGAAGAAAGAGGAGGTGGGAAGTGGGGTTACTATGGAGGAGATGTAAAGAAAAAAAAAGGGTGGGCAGATCTGGAGAAGGTGTTGAAGAAGAGGTTGACTGATTATTTTGGGTTTGAAGAAGACGAAAAAGTGGAGGGGAAGAAGGAAACTAGGGATTTTTAAATTTTTTTTTTTTTTTCACAGATCTGAATGGTACTTTTTTTTCTCTCTCTCACAAATCTAAATGGTTGTTGGGTTAAAGCAAGAGAAGGAGGAGAAGAAGGGGAGAGGAGAAGGGGAGAGAAGAAAGGGAGAAGGAGAAGAAAGTAACTTCTTCTTTTTTTTCTGTTTAATCTCTCTCTCTTCTCTCTCTGTTTTCTTTCTGCTCTCTTCTTCTTTTTTGGTTTTTTTCTCTTTTTTTCTCAGTTTTCTCTCTGTCTCTCTCTCTCTCTCTCTCTTTCTTTCTTTGTTTTTTTAAAGTCTGATCTGCTGTCAGATTGTTTTTCCAGTTGTTTAATTTAATTTTTTCTCTTTCAAATCTAAAAAGAATTTTTTTTAAAAAAGAAGAAGATGGGGATAGATTTAGACTTTGATACCTGAAGATATGGATCTTGAGCTCTGATACCAATTTGACACAGAACGGAAACGATTTAGGATTTTTGGTGGAGAAATTGGGGAAGAATTTAAGTTTTTGGGAGATAAATTAGGATTTGGAGCTCACGCCCAGGCGAATTACACTCCCACTTTCTCACGAATCACTCGAGAAAAGATTTGATAAAGTAAATCACATGCTCTTAAAAAAAATCATATTTCACTCTTTATTTTTCAAATTAGGATTTTACAGACCATATATATATAGAAAATTCTAAAACAACAAGATAATAACAAATCTATAAAAATCCAAGATCTAACTAAATTCCTAATCAAATCAAATCAACTCAGATCCAACTAAATAACTAATCTCATCTCTATCAGTACTTAACACATATACACATTTCTAGATGCATTACTTGCATATCAGGTACGTAATCTATATACTAGCAAAAGAGGTAGGTGAGAATACACACACAATAAAATACACAAAATTGTCACCTAGCGTGTCAATGGCCCTCTTTTGTTCAATACAATAGTCAGGCATGTCTTATGGGGTGTATGTGTGAGGGCACACGTGTCAGGTTGTGTACATGTATGCATGCGTACACATCGATGAGCTTGCATCCATGTCTCACGTATGGCTCAACCAAAATTTCAGAAAAGAATTAAACTGAAGATAAAGAAAGTAGATATAAAATGAGTTTAACTCATTATCGATGTCAGTCAATGCAAAAGGAAATGTAGGTCAAATCATAAGGAAAAATGGAAGTTGATAATTTTTAAATTATAGACATGACATGGATAAGTCAAGTCTTGGGTTCAAACATTGGGAAGCTAATTTCAAGTAGAAGTTGAAACAAATGTGTAAAGAAGAAAATTATTAAGAGGAATAAGAAGAAATGAAAATCTCTGCACCTTTTTCTTATCAAGTGGGATCAGACATAGAGCATGGTGCTTCGTTTAAAGATTTATGATTTGGCTATTGACCTGACACTAACTCTTCAAAGAAGTAGGGTCGGCAAATGGGTCGTGCCCGGTCCAGTCCGGACACGGCCCATGCCTGGCACGGGCGTGCCATGCCGGACACGACACGTCCCAAAAATGGGATGTGCCGTGCCAATGCCTGTCTGGGCTCAGGCTCGGGCTCGGTCTGCCGGCACGTGCCGTGCTCGGGTTTTTTTTAAAATTTTTAATTAAAAATTTAATTTATTATTAAGTAAGTTTAGGAGACTACTTAGCTTCATTTAATTAATTTTAACAAAAAGTAACGAAAGTAAAAAAATTTATTATATTAAATCTTATTACATTGATATAATTGCTTTACAAATTTCTTTAGAAATCATACAAAGATCAAAGAAAGGGGAGATGACCTTGACCGTCACGCTCAACTTGTTCTTAGTATTTTTTCCAAGAGATTTATAAGTTAAAAATTACAAAAAAAATTTAGAAAATACATGAAAATCCCAACAAATGTAGAAATTACAATTTGAAAAGAAAAAAAAATAAAAGTCTACTTTCAATCATCTTCTGATAAGGTCTCTACTACTATTTCATTGGCCAATTCTTATTCTCTTTCTTCTGCGTCTAATCAGTCCTTCAAGCAGACACACGTCTTTAATGTGTCTGGCGCCATTGAGCTTCTCCACCAATATTCAAGAATGCGTTTTCAGTATGCGTACGGTCTAGGACCGCATAACGCATAATCGGATTACGCGCCGATTATGCGGATTACGCAGAATTATGCTGAATATTAATATTTTAATATATATTAATATAATAATCATAAAAAATGGATATATTAATGCTATAAAACTCTAAAAAATTATAAATAATAACCATAAGCATATAAAATGAATATAAACTGGCTCTACATAAAAAATTAAAAAGATAGAAAGACTTATCTCTTAACTCCCAATGCAAAAAAAAAAACGACGCATGTAATATGGATCAAAAACGTCGCTCACCTGCAAATCGAAAAGAAAAATTAAATAAGAATCAATATATATGATATATAAGAAAGTTTTAACACATAAAAATGAACAATGCATGTACAAATGAACATATGACAATAATCCACACATTGCTAATACATGTTTGTGTCAACTACATAAGTAATTAGTTTTACATATTCAAAAAATAATACAAGTTTTTATCAAACACAGTCATCCCAATCAACAAATTCTCTACTATTTCTCATTGTCATTTTCATATTGAATATTGTTTTCCAACTCCTCCTCAGAGCTATCATCATTATCATCATTCGCATTATCACCCTTTTCTTCTAAAACAGCTATAGCTTGATCATGTTCCGGAAGATCTTCAACAACTGCAATGGATGAACCCTCTTGTGCTCTCCTTCCCGTTGCAGCTTTCCTTCTTAGCGTCATTTTAGTCCTCCTGAGTCTATTTTCGTTAGCTCTACTCGCCGCAGCAACAAGATCCCATGTTAAGCCGGAACTAGGGAAGGTCCCATCCTTGTCACCATTCTCTATTTCTCTAACAAATTTATTTTTCCAGTGCAAAACTATGAAATCATCTGAAACAATCAGCACATCCTTACTATCTCTATCCTTCTTCTTCGCATTCCTTTTCTGTGCCCTTTTTTTGTTAAACTGAACGAAGACGAGATCATTCAACCTTTTAACATCCAGTCTGTTCCTCTTTTTTATATGTATCTATAAATTAATATATGATTTTACACAAGAGAAAAGAGAAGGTTAGAGTGTTAACTCTGAAAATAATGCAATTGAAAATTATAAAATATATAATCATTGCAGTAATATTTACCCCTTCAAATACACTGAAATTTCTCTCGCACCCTAAAGAGATACTTGTCAAGATTAGAATCTTAATTGCTATTTGTCGAAGTTTTGGTGCGTCTCCTCCATAAAAATCCCACCAATGAGCTATTAAAACAACATATAACAATATGTTAATAATTAGAAAGAATAGAATTTAATATTAAATTCTTTTAAATTTCATGTATAAAGGTTACCTGGGTCAAAATTATCCGTACCATTAAAACTTAATCGGTACCTTTCCGCCATACCACTCCCCATAAGTCCCCCCTTATCTTTGTAGACAAGAAATTCATACGAGCCAATCTGATCTTGGACGTCATGCTCAGAGTAAAATATGCATATGCAATGTATGACGGCATTTCTTACTAGTGTATTATCTTGGACTGTCTTATCCCTATAATAAAAATAGGGATTAAGATAATATGCCGTCAAATGCAATATGCTATCAAGTCTGCCCCTTGATTATTTCTCAATTATATCAATAATTGGTCTAAATGCAGACTCCTTTCGATTGCAAACAAGTTTGATCTCGTCCTTTGCATCTTCCAGCATTCCATAGACAAAATCCATTGAAGATTTACGATCAGCATCTACAATTCTTAACAATTTAAACAAAAGAGTGTATACCTTCAGAAACTCTTTAATGTCTTTCCAAAAAGAGTCGGAATATATTGTGGCTTTAGTTGACTTGCTCTTCTCTGTCTTGAACCATCTGTTGGTATCCCTCTTATTTGAAGAAAGCATAGCAGCCAACTGTAATTTTTTATCCACCAGGCAGCTCAAGCTCAGGAAGGTGGCGGCAGATCTAGTGATTCCTGCACAAATAAGCTCCCTCCTGTTTGTAAATGAACACATCAAAGCCAGAGTACTGTGATGCGCATAGAGAAAAACTTTCATTGATCTTGCCTTCTCAATCATCGCTTTGTATTTTGGTATCTTACCAATACCTTCCAACATGATATCTATAGTGTGGGCTACACTACTGGCCCAAAAAAATATTAGGCCTTCTTTCCTTCAACATATTTTTTGTTCCATGTTGGATGAGTGGTTATCAGTAACCACTTGCAGCACGCGCTTCTCACTCACTTCCTTGATGCAGTTTTTCACCCAGTTCAATATATATTCGCCAGTATGTGCATTGGCCGAATCCTCAATGGATTTAATGAAGCATGTGCTGCCCTTGCAATGGACACATAAATTCATAATACTTCTATACTTTTTGTCAGTCCATCCATCAGTCAAAATACTGCAGTCATATTCTTCCCATACTTCTTTTGACTTTTCCAACCTGTCTTTAATTTTTTTGTATGCCTTATCTAAGAGAGACACTCTCAATTGATATTGGCTGGGCCTCTTATACCCTGGACCGTTCTTGCCAACGCCTCGCAAAACAGATCGAACTCCTCACAGTCGAGAGTGTTAAAAGGAATTCCTTTGGCATATGCCCACATGGCCGCATAATCATGCGTCAGTCCTTCCACTTCCTTCTCTCTCCTTCATTGATAACTGTTTGTTTCTATTTACGTTCATCCACCAGTCTGTTCAGTGGACCACTAACAAGGAGCCTATGATCTCCAGTGAGTTCGAGTTCTTCTCTCTCTCTTTCTACTGATATCTGCACCTCTTTCAGGAGCTCATAATCAGCTTTCCGCTTGTCAACTTTTCTCTTCTTGATTCCCTCCAAGTTCTCCCTACATATACGCATCTCTTCATATGTTGCAAGCACACATACTGACACTTCTCCTCCAATTCCTGTAATATATTGTTTCAATCTATTTATTCCCCCTTTCACAATTTTATTATATTTGATGCATTTCACATTATTATAAGATCCTCTCTTTATTAGCCTCCCATAATTTCATCCAATGTCATTTGATCCTGGTAGTTTCAATGGAATCTGACTATCTTCCTCACTCGATAGATTTGGCCGTCTACAACTACTTGAATTAGAGGCCATTGATGATGAGATACAAATAAACTTATATGCCTTAAAGAAATTACTACATCATCATTAAGAAAAACAATTATTTCTCATTTAAAAAAATAATTCATACAATTAACAAATCGCCAAATAATTCAAATAAACTAATATTCTAGTACATCTATATAAAAATAATTTTATAAGTTTGTTGGTTTTACTTGATTATAAAATGTATCATTTTGATTCTATTTTGGCTAGTAACCAATATAATCTAAACTTGCTTTGATTTTCTACTGCAGATACTTGTTTTGAACTTCAATAATTGCATTAAAATGGGTTAATGCATGATTTTCTATCCTCAATCTTCCCACTATTGTGGGTATAATTATACTATCGGAATCTGCTTCTCATAAGAAACTGGTTCAAGCTGTAGAAATCTTTTTTAATGATGCCTCAAACAGTCAAGTTCAAGTTCAAAACTGCAAAATCAAAGTGTTAGAGCAACATTAAGATTCAAGTTCAAAATTGCATTGATTCTTAAGATTCAAACTGCAAAATCCAGCTGAAGTAGCTGAACTGCAAAAATTGCAAAATCTGCAAAACTGCAAAATCTTCAAAACTGCAAAATCTCACTGATACATCAACTGAAGTAGCTAAAGCAGCTAGAGAAATTAAATAAGCATACATGCAACTAGAGACTATTAATTCTCTAGTTAGAGAAGGGAAGTAGCTAGCGAAATTAAACAAAAATTATAAAAAAAAATTATGTACAAAATTTAGCATATAAATTATAAAATTAAACAAGCAAAAAATAAAAATGAAGCAGCTACAGAAAAAAGGAAATAATATTTTACTGTCGGAGGAGGGGCTGCTCACTGGAGGGGAGAAGCAGATTAGAGGAGGCGGAGGCACGAAGAAAGGAAGAGAACTGTTCGCCGCTGCATGATTGGAGGAGGCCCGAGGGGAATCACGGTATCGAGCGATCACTCGATCGACCAAGCACTCGATCAACTCGACCGATTAGGCTACCGGGACGACGAAAAAGGGATTTAAGGGTTGGCGAAGAAAGGAACCTTCTTGATCAGTCGATACGACGGCGAAGGCGATCGGAGGGGAGGGAATGGGTGATCAGAGAGGAAATTTGGGTGCTAGGGTTTTTTTGTCGCGAGTGACTTCTGGGGATAGGCTCGATGCGAAGAAACGAGAAGGGAAATAAAAGGGATTTGATGTGGGTCGGGTCGGGTTTTAAAACCAGTTCGAAACCCATTAACCAACGCACAAGTTATGCACCCTATGCGGATTATGCGGCCGCATAGGGCGCATATAGCGCATAATTGCCCTGTCCGCATGGACAGGGCGATTTTTCCCTTCTTGGCGCGGTTTTACACCGCATACGTTTATGAGGGCGCATATGCGCCCGCATAAAATATTTTTTAGAACACTGTTCTTTACCCCGTGAGCACTCTACCACCTGCACTAAGAGCAGATTCCGATGCTATAGTAGACACCGGAGAAGTTAGTAGATCACGGACTATATTAGAAAGTACGGGATATGTTTTTTTCAGTGATTTCTATCAGGCCAAAATATCAAAAACTTCATAATTTTTAAGGGACACGTCATCTTCATAGTTAACCCTTTCTAAATAATAATATAGTTTATTAAAATATGTATTAAATTATCTAGCTTTTTTTCGGTGAAATACAAATGATATTATTGGATTACGAGTTTCCCTAGCAGTTAGTTTTTTTATAGATTGTGTTGGCACACCATACGTATTTTCATATGTTTTATACATAATATCTAAATAAATTTTAATATCATTAACTAAATCCCAAATATTATCTTCATAACACATATTTTTATAAAATAAATCTATTAAAACTTCAAGTCCATCTAACTTGCAATGTGAATCCACAACAGTTGCAAAATATAATAAGTATGGAAAATTTCTAAAATATTTATTAAATTTAGTTTCCATGGGTTGAACAATATGTTCAAGTATTGGGTGATCCCTACATTTATTAAAAACTGAACTAATTTCAGTTACATAATATAGTGCAATATGTGAGTTGGGTAATAAGTACCTGATAGTACTCTAGTTGTAATTTTAAATTTGTTTAAAAATTTAGAAATACAATGCAAATAGTGTCATTCATTAATATCTAAACTACACATTGGTAACTCCATTTCATTAAAAATATTTATTACATCTTTATAGTGAATAGCCGTGTTTAACATTTTATATGTAAAATTCCATCTTCTTTTAATATCTATTGGTAAAAATTTAGGTGAGATTTTCAAATTCTTACATATTTGTTTAAATGATTGTCTTTTGGCCCACTATTTTTAATAAATAATATTGTATTCCTAAGTTTAATTATTAAATCACTTACTATTCTTAATCTATCTTGTACGCATAAATTAAATATGTAATAAATACACCTAATGTGGAATAATTTTCCATCTAAAATTGGTTTTGTAATATTTTTAAGAATTTCTATTGCGGCTGTATTTTCAGAAGCATTATTGAAAATATAGAAAATATTTTTCTTTCTATTCCAAATGCTGAAAAATACTAAGTAGGGATTATGATAAATTATGTGCATTACGGGAAAATTCAAATATGCTAAACCTAATTATTCTTTTTTGTGTACACCAATTTTGATCTATATAGTGAGTCGTTATGCATAAATAATGAAAACTATTTAGTGCCTCCCAATAATCTACGGTTATAGAACTTTAAAAATTAAAGAAATTAAAATAGTTATTAAAGTCTCCCTCTTATCTTTATATATTTTTAACATGTAGGATTTACATGTAGAATGTGAGACTTTTTTAAATTCGTCAGTAAATGTTTTTCTACAAAATCTTTCAAATTTTTGGTTTTCCGAAAAAGAAAAAGGTTATCCGTCATGTATTATAAATGTTGCTAAATTTTCGCTTGGATAGAATTATATTCATAAATTCCTAAAGATCCTCCGTATGTGTTTATTTATGCTTGTTGTGGTTGATTTGATGGGTGTGTTTTATCTATATATCTTTTAAGACGACCCGTTCTGCTACCAAAAGAAAATGAATAAATTTTTTGATAATGTTTACACCTAGTTTTTCTAACACCATTTTCCATTATTTTCTCAAAATATTTCCATATGTCAGATCTAGCAGTCCTAGCGGGGGTGATTGTTTGGGTTTCGTGTATAGTTGCTTTGGTTGGTTCTTCTTCGGATATAGAAAATAGTACTTGAGGATGTTGTTTTAAGAATTGGTAGAGATTTTGATATTCTTTACTAGTTAAAAAAGGAGAAAAAACCAACGGCTTGAGAGCAAGAAGTGCCGGATGAGTATAAATCTATTTCAAAAAAATATCGAAAAAAACCAAATAAAAAATCTCAAAAAAATTCAAATAAAAAACTTCAAATTATAAATACCTCTTGAGCAGTGAGTCACTTGAGAGATAGAGTAGAGAATTCTAAGTAGAGAGAGGAAGCCGAAAAAACGAACAAAAACTTGCTTGAGAGATGAAACTTACTTGAATCTTGATTGGGAGACTTGCTTGCGTGAGACTTCTTTATCACTTGATTGAAACTTACTTGAAATAGTTTAGAATTGAGAGGAGTTTTGAGAGGATGAATTTGTTTGTATAAGTATGAAGAATGAAAATAGAGTAAATGATGAGATATTTATAGAGAAAGAAAGGTTTTGTTTTGCAAATAAAAATGCAACCCCCCAACGGTCATTTTGACCGTTGGAGGGAAAAATTTGCAAAAAATTTTTGCAAGAATCCCCCCAACGGCTATAAAAATAGCCATTGGGGACTCTGTGCAACATAAAATTGCAAATAACCCTCCCAATGGTTATTTTGACTGTTGGGGGAAAATTTGCAAAAGAAATTTGCAAGAATCTCCCCAACGGCTATAAAAATAGCCATTGGGGTCCTCTGTGCAGAAAAAATTGCAAATAACCCCCACAACGGCTCTTACCGGGTATTTTTTAAAAAAAATAAAAATTAAAACGGGTCGAGGGCACGGCCCAGGCAGGCCGCACTGTGCCCAAGGCACGGGCGACCCCGGCCCGAGCCGTGCCGGGCACGTGCCCGTTGGGCATGCCCGGCCCATTTGCCAGCTTGACAAAGAAGTAACCAAATTACTGGTCAAGTAAACAGTTGAAGGGAGGACCTTGCCACAAGTCTCACAAGTTGAGTTGGCATCTATGAAAATCCCACATCACTTGTGCTGCAATTTTATTTATTTATTTATTTTTGAAAAAACATTTGGGCTGCAATGTCATTCATGCAACCAAGGAGCAGTCCTCCAAAACCCTCCTGGTTGACCATTTAAACGAGATGTGTTGTAGGGAATAGCACACAACTCTTTGGCACCATATGACCTATAGCTATCTAACACAGAGACTAATGTGTTGATTCTAATGACAAAATACTTTTTCTATCACAAAACAACTAATGTCTATAGACTACAATAGTGAGAGGAATCCCTAAGAAAAATTGATGGCATTAGGCAAAGATTACAACTATACGACAACGAATCAAAAATATTTGGATGCTCTGTCTAGCAAAAAAAAAAGTATAAAACATATAGTTGAAAAACATGTTCCATTGTATGCATGACCTGCTTGTAAATAATCATTTCACCATTTAGATTAATGAGGCAAAGGATCCTCCGGTAAGACCCAAATTAGTGCTTATTAGGCCCCACGCAACAAAAAAAAAAAAAAAAAGAAGATGAAAATGTTATCAAATTAAAATGAGTTATCATGTCAAACCTTTATACTCCGGGCTTTGCAGGATAGAACCATTAATACAGAACCATACCCACTTTTGAAATCCAATGAAATGGCTATCATTTTATTCCTGATAAGCATCACAACAACAAAAACAACTAAGCCTTTTATCCCAAGTATTTGGGGTAGGCTACATGAACCAAAAAATAATCACGCCAGATTGATCACTTTGATAGTCCTTCTCCATTCATTTCTGTCAAGTAATATCTTCTCATTCAAATCTCTAGAATCCATGTCTTTTCGTATCACCTCCATCCATATTTTTTTCGGTCTTCCCTTCGTTCTTTTAACTTGTCCTACATTGATAAACTCTCTTTGTCGAATTGGTACATTTGTAGGCTTACGTTGCACATGACCAAATTATCGTAAGCGATTTTCTCGCATCTTCTCATCGATGAGAGCTACACCTACTTTAGTATGAATATCTTCATTTCTCACTTTATCTCTCCTAGCATTACCGCATATCCAGCGGAGCATGCGCATCTCTGTTACACTTATCTTCTGTGAATGACGTTTCTACATAGTCAAACATTCCGTGCCATATAATAAAACTGGCCTAATAACAGTCCTATAAAATTTTCTCTTCAGTCTTAACAGAATGTTGCGGTCGCATAAAACTCTCATTGCACTCCTTCATTTCAACCAGCTAGCTTGTATTTTATAGTTAACATCATTATCGATCTCTCTATTATTCTGAATAATAAAACTCAAATACCTAAACTAACTGCTCATTTGTATCTCTTGCCCATCCAGTATTACAACATTATAGTCTCTGGTCCGTCGTTTACTAAATGTACATTCCATATACTCTGTTGTAGACCTACTTAATTTAAAACCTCTAGATTCTAATATGTGCCTCCATAATTCTAATTTGGCATTTACCCCTGCTCTTGTCTATTCCTGATAAGCATAACAAAAGAACAATTTTAGTAGTGTCTCGATTCAGACTTGAAAAGGTCTACATAAAAGGTAATGACAACTTTGTATTTATATATAATAAAGTAGCTTATTTAGCTCATCTTTCCTCAAAACTCTATTATTCGTTTTTTCACCAAATCCTCAATATTCTATTTCACCGTTTAACCATCATTTTTCAGGCAAGCATTTTTGTTTCATTTAGGGAAGAAAATTAATTTACCATCAGTATAATTCAAATTTCATAATCTACAAGTCAGTAGTACTTTGCATTTCATTTAATCATTAATCGAGAATGTTTTGTGCATTATATTGTATTGTATATCCAATATATGTGTTTCTTCTTTATTTTCTATGCTATAGTATTTTGGTTCTTTTCATTACCAACTTTGAATGATCAATTATATGTCTTTAAACAAGGTGATGATAAATCCTGATGCTCCAAGTCCGACCAATCCAACTCAGAGAGAGTATTTACACTGGTGAGCTCAATCTCCTTTACTGGTAAAAGTATGATGTTTCATGCATCTTTTAAGTTTATATAGAAGAATCATCAGATCACAAATATACATGGTTATAGAATAATTCTTATTGATATTCAGAAATTGGACACCATCTAGTTATGAAACATTCCTTCTTGACTAATCTATTATATATATCTAGAATGCCACCATAATTTTGTTATTTACTGGTCATAGTGATGCGTAGCAGACAATAGATTAGAGATCAATGTAACAATAAGTTAAAAGATACATCCATCAATATTTGCCTGCTTCTTTTACACATGAAAGGATGTCGGGACATTACATGATACCTGATGTCAACATTTGGCGATATCTCCGAACATTACTAACAAGTTTTTGATGGATTTTAAGGTTGGTGACAGACATACCAGAAACAGCTGATGCAAGTCATGGTGGGTAATTTCGAATTTTCAATCTTATCATACACTATATTTTCAAGACATTAGAATGTATATGATTCTCCTTTTTTTCTTGACATGTGTGAACATGCTATAAATGATATATAAACAAAGGATGCGGCTTCATTCACCAACCAAATTGTCAAAATAATTTTCCTCGAGAGATTTTCATAATAGCAAATAGGTTACATGCAAAATAAAAGGCCAACTATTAATATCACTCATTCATGCCGTTTGTTGATATCCCGTCAACCAAATTTCATGTTTTACTTGGAATTCATGAAAAGAGAGGTACAACAAATGATTTATGTGATAGCTTTCAGTAACACTTTCTCTTTTTGATTATCAATTTTTTGTCAAGGAAATATTCATTACTTTTAGGAATGCTTTCACTTCTGTTTGTTGACATCTTAACACCCCTTTTTATGAATGATTTACCTGGGATTTTCGATGAGAAATACATAAAATAATCTTAGTTTTTCAGTGAGAATTTTCATTGCTAATTTTTTTTTTTCTCAAAGAATAATTCATTTAAACTCTATTAGTTTAAATATCCAAAGTTGCTATTTATGGTTTAGACTTTAAACCGACTAAATTTTAAACTGAAACCCATTTTCCACATAATTACCTAACTCACTGTGCTCTTCCATTGGTAAAATAGAATTAATATTCATGATTAATATAGTTTAGAAGTTTGTTCCATCACCCAATTGACAGCTCTGCACATTAGCAATGTCAAAGGTGCACAATTTGCACAATATTAACAAAAGGTCTTTCCCTAAGATTTTGAATAACTATTCCGAATTCAAGTTGATTATGTTTCACTTCTTCCACGGAGAAAGGCGATCTATTATGTTTGGAAATTAAAGCTGAAACCTTAGGCTTGTGTTTAAGAGACATGTTCACATTCTTTTATGTTGATCAACAATATTACCAAACCCAACTAGTTGGGACATTGGGTTTGATAACAAAAATAATTTCAAAGAATGAAAAAAAAAAAAAAAAAATCCTCAATTCCAGTCATATAAGCATATGCAAGGCACATATGCAAAGAAGGGGTTATGGCCCCATCCCTTACATATGATTCCCAGACTATTTTTTATGCAGGTTCTAGCCAAAGAATAAAGCAGTCAGACGGGGGTTGCGTGCCTTCCACCGCCGGAGACATGCATCATTCCTTTGCTGTACCTATGCCATGTGATACTACTCTAAAGGACTATTTTGTAAACCATACTAGAAGGTCAGAACATATGAATTCACATTACGAGACCAATACGTAAGTTGATCAGTGTCTGATCTCATCAGCTGCACGGTGCAGGCTGTCTGTAATTTGTCACAAGCACTGTATTTTAATTACATGCTTTTAGATCATCCACCTGTATTCTCACAAACCGGTTTAGATTGTAAACAAAGGTCCTAATGCAGGTGAGTAACCCTTTTTGGTAGAAGATACAAACTCCCCATAGGGGAAGGCTCAGTGGGCACAGGTCTACAGCCACAAGATGAAATCTTACTGCACTTTGGGTGCAACCTTCAGTTTCCCGTCTATTCTGCTTTCTTTGACCATATATCTACCTATTTGATGTGTATCTCTCATATTTCACCACTTTTATCTATGAAAAGCTAGTTTGGGTATAAAAATTTTCACCATCAGAAGGGACAATTATGATAGGGAGTATCAACTATCAAATTGACCAACTTGTTTCATTCAAAAAATTGAACCATTTTTATTTTTTAATAGAAATCAACCAACTTATATAGCTTTAATAAAAAAAAGTTCGTACACAAGCCAATAAATTGTGACTGATGCACCTAGAGTTTGACCTATGATGAGCTACAATCTACAAAAGCTTGATCTTAACAAGGTGAGCACAAGCAGCAAAGGTTTACAGATCCTCAAAAACCTCTAGACCAAAGCTTGAACATGTCTAGATCATGCCATCCCCTTTTCATCAACCTGAAACCCTTTGGATGATTTGTGACCTCTGCATTCATATGTAAAAAAAAAGAAAAAAAAAAACGTGTGCTGGACTAGCAGCAAAAAAAAAAAAACAAGACAGACTCGCGGAGGAGTTATATAATTCTCTACATTGAGGACCAAATTGTTGCACTTTCCATCATAGTGGTTTCAATGCTAATCACACCTTTCATTATTCCGGCTATTTACATTTTTCCCTATCTTGAGGCTTTCTTCCTGCTTCTCTGTCAAGTTACCCAGAGTGCTTACTCGCATAACTTCCTCAGTCCTATCATTTGCAAGGGATAGAGCCATGTGTGACAGTTTCCCTATTCATTTGTTTTTGCCACCCTGATGAGCATGGACCCAACTATAATCATAAAAAAACTAATAGAATCATGATAACCCATTAAGGGACGGAAATATGGGAACCCAGATTCACTATGTAAATAAGTTAAAGGGATACTTTGTCTTTTTTATTAGGGCACTCTCTTGCTCATGATTGCCTTAGTGGGAAATGTTCAAACTCAACTTAGGGTGACTGCCAGTAATGAAAACTTGGTCGATTTGGGAACTGGTTGCTTTTCTTGACTTGCAAGTTTTGCTCCACAACCGAGCTCATTTTTTAGTAAAAAAGTCTCCTAATAAGATGGTGAGGAAGATATATATATATATATATATATATATATATATATATATATATATATATATATATATATATATATATATATATATATCAATGTTGAAAATAACACGTTATGAAACCCGTTATATTGCGTTACGTAACCTAACGGGACCCCAACGCTACGTAACAACTGAAAATAACTCAATACACCGTAACAGTATATTTTTTATGTTATTTTATGTTATATTACGTAATGTTACGTTAAATTACGTTCTTTACAATTATTTTTTTAGTAATTTCTATATTGTTGTTGATTATTATTTTGTTTATTAGCAAATTGTTGTAATTTTCTTGATTAGTTGTTGGCTTGTTTAATTACTTGTAGAATTGCTAACTTATTAATTTGCGATTGTTTTCTTATTCGCTTGTTATAATTCCTCTTCAGTTGCTGAAATATCTTACTTGTTGATTTTATTGAATTTTTAACTGAACTGAAATCAATAATTATAAATAAGATAAATTGAACATTACAGAATATAAATTGTAACAATGCTAATAACTGGAATTGAAATAAAAAATTGAAATCTTATTATCTTGTTTAAATGATGACCGGAATTATGGTTGAAGATTTAATATAATTTATGAAAATAAATGTGAAAATTATTGTAAAACTTAATATAAAATTAGAATAGATTATATATTACAAAATAGTTTTATATTCTTTTTTTATAATTTAAATTTATTTTTGAAGTTATAAAAATTATTTTATATAGTTTTATATTTATTTTTAATTAAATAAATAGAAAATTGCATAACTTACATTATGCGTTACGCTATATGCGGTATAACCTAACAAAAACAAAACGTTATGTTATCGTTATCGCTATTTTAAACATTGATATATATATATATATATATATATATATAAGAAAACGAAAAATTTACTGACAGTGAAAGAAGTTCCTTCACTAGTATTGAGGTGGCCCAATAAAATAATGACACGTGGCGCCACTTAAACAACAAATCTAAATCAAATCTTCTCTCCCTCGTAACTACCTTGAGTGGCGCCACGTGTCATTATTTTATTGGACCACTTCAGTGCTAGCGAAGGAACTCCCTTCACCGCCAATGAATTTCCCGTTTTCTCTATATATATATAATGTAAACCAAATATGATATACCTCCAACTTCTCTACTCCAGTAAATCAAACAACCAACTCAACAGGGTAGAGCACTCTCCCATATCTACTTCAACAGTCCGCAGATCTATCCTTGTTAAAGGAGTTTATTGTGTTGATCAAAGAATTCTCTTCTAATTTCTTCACTCTAACTGGAAACCATATACCTAAATTAATAAGTAAATGCAGGGTATGTTAGAGGTCAAGTCATGTTTCAGTGTAAGTAGCTCCAGTTTGTGGAACAACTGTGCGATCTGGATGAAAACAATATATTGTCCAGCACTCTCCCAGTTCATCCAGATGCGTTTGCGGCAATGAAAGTGACTCTCAGTAACAGTTTTTGAAATCTACAAACAAAATGCTGATGGGCATAGAACTGACACTAAATTTTCATTAATATGATCCCAGGAACTGAGATAGTCCCCTATGAGAGCCCCCAAACTCCAGCAGGAATTCATCGTATTGTCTTTGTGCTCTTCCGACAGGAAGTTCAGCAAACTGTGGATGCACCTGGTTGGCGTCAAAACTTCAATACTAGGGACTTTGCAGCATTTTATGATCTTGGGCTACCTGCTGCTGCTATATACTTCAACTGCCAGAGAGCAAGTGGGTGTGGAGGAAGAAGGTATGATAAACAAACTAAAATTGCTACTGATTTAATTCGCTTTCCATCATAGAATAGAAATGACACAAAGTAAATATTCCAAAATGCAAATTAAAGTCATCTCTTCTGTGGGTCTATTAGACCAGCAAATTAACCAAAGCGAGTCAAAAGAGTTGAATATAATCAATGCTGTTGGAATATAAAATTATAGCCCTCACCCTAAGCCCCAAGTGAAGTGTTGGTGAGTAGCAGTGGCAAGGACTTTTAGGATGGTATCAGAGCCATCCAAGTGCCCTAGCAGGTGCACATTTACTTGAGAATTAAAAAAGATACACTTCCCAAAAGCCCAGTTTTCCATCCAAGAAAAGGGCGCTCAATCTGCATGCGTATATTAAAATATAAAATTATAACTTCAATTGTCAACACAACTTCGAAGTTTTGGTATAGTTATGCTGATTTTAAGAATTGGAAAATTAGCTAATAAGAAGTATGTGTGTGTGTGTGTGTGTCTATATATATATATATATATATATATATATATATATATATATATATATATATATATATATATAAGGTTTATGTGGGTAACTAAAATCAACTTGTGCAAATTGATAATTTTAGGTTAGTAGCTGCATAGGTGATAGGTCATATCAATTTCAAACTTCCACATCCCTTTGCAATAATTTCCTTTCAAGTACCACAAATATGTGTGTTGAAGTACCCTTCCATTACACCAAAACTCCAAAATTATGGTGAGAATTGAGAAAAATTATTTTGTATTTTAACACGCCCCCGCAGCTTGAAGGTCCATTTTGGACAGAAACCTGGGCTTTACGCAGCAGTATATATTTTTTTTAAAAAATTCCCAATTAAATGCGCACCCGACAGGATTTGAATTTTGGTTGCTCTGATAGCATGTTGAAGCACCCTTCCACTACACCAAAACTCTGAAGTTATGCTGAGAATTGAGAAAAATTATTTTGTATTTTAACAATGTATTTGGATGTCTTCACGTTCATGATCCAACCATATGGCAACAAGCAGCTATAGTGATTGATAATCTCCTAAAGACAACACACACATACACACATATATATGGGATTATTGTAGGTGCGCTGCCAGCTCAGGAAAAGTTACATGAGCTAACGGCAAAATTATAATGATCCAATGATTTTTCTTTATTTTTTTTTAACAATTACTATCTCTACCTTCTTAGCTTCTTTCAGATTAAATTTCATAAATTTTTGAGTTCATTTACCCTTTCATCAAGTGTCTACAAAATGTTTTATTCATTGAAAACCATTACTTTTGTGTTAACTTGATGGAGGATTAAATTGAAACTAAAACCCAAAAAATTGGATATGGGTGAACCCTAGGTGTTGGCGAAATTTCCTGTTAGCTAGATCATCTGTTATAAAAGGAGAGATCCGCATCTCTGAAGTAAGGAAATGGTAGAATGCGACACTCACAGAGTCACATGTTATCTCTCAAAATAGCCAAAACGTGGATATTTAGCCAGAGATATGCGAACTGAGCTAACAAGAATGGGCCCCACGGGTTCTTATCATTGCGTCCAAGCATATTATGCAAACAGGCGAATATGTCATCATTAAAAGCTACGAATCTAAAGTTTGAGATTTACGGTCTAGTTACAATTAAATAAATTCGCGAATCTAAAGTTCAAGATCCGCGTTCGATCAAGCAGATCTGCGAATCTAAAGTTTGAGATTCGCGGTCCAGTTAAAATCAAGCAGATTCGCGAATCTAAAGTTTGAGATCCGTGGACTAGCTACAATCAAATAGAGCCGCGAACCTAAAATCTAGATTTGCATCCTAATCAGAATCTAAAATTTGAGATTCGCGTTCCGCATTTCAGTTACGATCTGGAGGATTGAAAATGTCGGTTACAAACTTTTGAAGCTGCGAATCTAAAATTTGAGATTCGCGTTCCACATTTCAGTTACGATCTGGAGGATTGAAAATGTCGGTTACAAACTTTTGAGATTTAATACAAATTTACCATATCAAAAGGCGAGAAATTAATACTTAGATTGTGGAAGCCGACAGTTAAACGGTTATTTCAGCTCAAGCGTCTCTAAATCGCTATAAAAAGCTCGAACTAAGGCAGAAAATTGGACCGAATGCCGGAAATTGGAGACCAGGAGATCAATACGATATAGAGAGTCCTCTTGCTATTGGTGTCGAGAGTTCAAAACCTTTGCCAGCTAAAAGAATTTGTGTGGAGTGTCAACGGAGAGCAGGATTGTCCTCTACAGTTGCTGCAGAACCCAGCCTTAAACAAAAAAGAAATTCAATTTTTCTCATCTTTTGTAAACGGAAAACCGTTGAAATTGTAATTTTTTATTGAGAAATTCAATAAAGAAATTATTTTACAATTTTTATGGCGAACACTAGGGGGTCGAGATCATAATCCAAAAGAAATTTTTTAAAAAAGATTATTGGAGATAGTGGAAATGAACTGCAGCTCAGATAACTTGCGTAAACTGTCAGTTCATTTCCATTTTTCTCATAAATATATACATATATATATTTATATATATATATATATATATATATATATATATATATATATAGAGAGAGAGAGAGAGAGAGAGAGAGAGAGAGAGAGAGAGAGAGAGAGAATGAATGAACCTATCCTTTCTTTCCAATATCTTAAAATATCTTAAATCAGAAACCTACCATCCTGCCCTATTAGCTATGCTGATGCTAGTCTAGTGGTAATGATGATAATAATGAAATGAAACTAACAGCAATAACATCAATGTAGCTAATCACGATAACAACAACTATAACAACAAATAATGACAACACATTACAGCCAGAGCATCCAAGTGAATTAATTTGGCAAGCAATTATTACTATTACTATATCAACCTTTAGTTGTCATAGAAAGGTCTAGCAGTCGAAAAGGCACCAATCAGCAAGTAGATCCTGTCTATAATATGCTTCATTATCTTTGCAGATTGGATTAATCTAAATAAGAAACTAAACCTGTCTACCTAAGTGCATGGTGTAAAATATGTAAGAAACTGGGTATTTATTGATCAACTGAAATGAGAAACTCAAAAGCATTATTTCATTAGGTTCTCAGGCCCTTGCTGATTGAACCATGATCCATCGAGAAGAATCAATTGCCAAGAGGTTAAATTTTCCGTGCATGTTCAAGGATAGTTCAGTTCGTCAAAGGTTTTGGCTTTTGAGGAGATTCACCCATCTATGCAAAGAAATAGTTCTACTATATGCTAAAGAATTAAAGCATTCTTCCTTTCTTTCTCTTGCCAACTTATATTTCTCTGTACAAGTGAACTTTATGTTTTTTTTCCCCCTGTCAAGATTATCAACGAGTAATAACTCGCTTCTACTATCTAAGACATGCCACATACATTTTCCATTCTGTGTACAAGTTCAGTTTTTCATTTATTTTTTTTTCCCCTTTTTTTAAACAATGGAAAGTAGATCCTTTCTTCAATCTGAAACATTTTTTTGTTTTCGCATTACATACATAGTACATGGAAGTTTAAACATCCCAAAGCAGAACACCGTTTCTTGTTCTTCCTTATCCATGTTTATTTGGTTCTTTCTGTTACATTTATCTTTGATATTGTGAGAACAAACTAAACCCTTCTGCTGTTATTCCAGACATTTTCTCAGTTGAATTTTCTCGCTCAGTGTATCCATACTAATTTACCGGATGAAATACCTTTTTTTCCTTTCCAAAAAATCCCTTCCCACCTTTCCAAATGATTCACAAGAGTGAGAATTATAAGTTGCCTTTGTAGATAATTGATAACTCTTCTAGGACTCCACCTCCAAACATGCAAGCCTAGGCTTGTCAACCCACCAGCATAAAGATGTCAGCTTGCAACCCTGTTCCACCCATTTGATCCCTACCAATTATATTCCTGGTTTGCTTCCTACTGTTGCTAATAGTGTACCCCAAGTAAACTACAATTGCTGGTGCACTTTTGTAAAGGTAAACAATCTTATACAATTTCCTGTTACCTGTTTTATGGTTGTTTTCTTCTCATTATATCATTTCTTTGTTAATTCTTTGATATCCGCCAATGGAAAGACTAGTATGGAGACTTTGTATTGTCCGAGTCAAGGACAAGATACAATGAGATTATTAGATCCTGTACTTCAAAAATTTATCTCTCAACACAAATAGAACAAAAAGGCTGACAGGAGATATATCCACGTCATGATTTCCATGAGCAATAGAAAAGCTTAAGGTTTATTTAGCTGCAAGGCAGCAATTCTGTCAAAGCCTTATTATCCCATTGCAACAACAACAAAAACCTTCTGTATGACAATTATAATCTCCCTTCGCAACATTATTTTTATCAGTTGGATAGAGAAAATCGTCAACGAATGGTGAATTGGAGGAGGTGATATGAGGCTATCTCCTAGCTTGCTTACGAGCGCTAGAAAAGTTGACTTTCCATAGCATTGCTTAACAAAAGCAAATTTTCCAGATTTATTCTACAGCTTCCTTCGTTTCTCTAGGTCCCCATCTCTCTTTCTCTTGCATGATCTAATTTCTAACTAAGTTATCCAACTTTACAGCTATAGTCTCGTTCATCCATATCTGATCTCTTACTCATCCATTCTCATGCAAACTCTCCCTCGAAATTGAATTTCATTTCACTCTAACTTCTAATTCCTTGATAGGTTTGACAGGATTAACCATTTTTGTCTCCCACAAATCTTTTTCGGATGTACTTTTCAGGTTCCAGATGAGCACTTCTCTATAAACAAAAGCAATACAAAAACAACCTTCACGACTTTAGCCTCCAGGGGTATAAATCAGAGTGTTGGTGACTTCCTTCACATTAAGCTATCTGTAATATACAATCTGTCCTCATGTGGTCATTACGTTAATCAATTATGGAAATGACATTGATTAAAGGTGGTGAATTCAGCACTTAAACCTTTCCCTATGCAGAGAATGTGACACACTCGACTACCCTTGGAAGGTAAGTCAATCTTTCCCCGGTCATTATGTTCAGCTCAAGATGAACAAGGAGCAAAGTTCCCATCCCTCACTCCAAAGTGCATGATTCAACATTTTTAGTTTGAGAAAATCTTGATTGTTGGATTTGATTTACTATATATGTGAACTGTAAAAATGTAAAAAATCAGCAACTGGAGCCTGGCTTCAACTTTAGTTGAGGTGCTTGTCTTATAAGTCTTTTGATGTTAGTGATTATCAACCCTCTCAACTACATTTCTTTTGTGTGCTGATTGTATGGAACACTCTGAGGCTTGGATGTATTGCTACTTTCTACCCCAAATCACCTATCAACTTAGAACATTTTGCCAATACCATAGCAAAGAATGACAGCTAGGGTCCTCCATTCCTCTTTAGAACCCCGCTCTCTCTCTCTCTCTCTCTCTCTCTCTCTCTCTCTCTCTCTCTCTCTCTCTCTCTCTCTCCGATTCCGGGAGAATAGCTCAGAAAAAATGGATGCTTGTGTATTAGAAAAATTGTTAATACAATAAAATCTTATTTACCTTGCAAACAAAAATGATTTTCATCGTGGCTTATCCATGCATCAAGGTCAATCTATAAAATATATTAATCTGTGGCATGTCTTACCCATGCATCAAGGTCTTATCCATGCTCTACTACTTTTTCATTGTTTTCTTGCCCTGACGTCTCTCACAGTAATTATATATATATACACACACACACACACTCGAGTCGCCACTAGCAAAAAACAGTTATCTTGCTATTTTCTTTTAAATTTTTTATTAGATTATGACCTTCACCTCCTTAACTCCTTTAGGATTAAATTTAATGGGTTTTGAAGTTTATTCACCGGTTTTGGAATACATTCACCCTACAGTCAAGTAGGGCTAAGATATTGTATTCACTGAAAATCGCTAATTTTGTGTATACTTAATAGAAAGCCAAATCAAAATTAAAATCACATAAATTAGGTATGAGCGAACCCTAGGGGATTGAGATCATAATCCCAAAAAACTAAAAAAAAATGGAGATAGTATAAATGGACAGCAGTGCAGTTAATTTACATGAGCTATCAGCTCATTTTCATTATTATCAGATATAAACATATAATCGATATTGAATGATATTGGAGGAAAAGACTGCAACTCCATCTTTTTCCTACCTCTTACTCGATCATGCTTCACCATGTTGATATTCATGCCCTAGGCTCTCCATGCAACAAAAATTATGGACATGTCATTAGCTTTGACAATTGATTAAGTGGGTACAAAATTAATGTTTCTCCAAAAATTTAACTTTTTAGACCCTTTGATGGATAGGCAAATGAATAGTGTACCTTATGATTTTTGGTATGAGTAAATCCTATGAGATAAAGATCAACCTGTTGGGATCTGATCAAAGTAGAAGGTAAGAGAAAGTGGAGTTTTAGCTGCCAATAGAGGAAAAATTTTCCTCCAATGTCAATTAATGCCCATTATCAACCCCAACACACACACCCCTCCCCCAAAAAAAAAAAAAAAAAAAAAAAATCTCTACCATACTGATATATCTTATCAGTTAATGAAATAAATCTTAGGCTTTGTTTATATAGAGGGACAATTAATAGCTGTTCTCTAGGCCAAATGTGAAGCTTTCTGTGTTGATTTTATTATGTGATTGTTACTTCATTCAAGATGAGAAAATAATTTTGGATTGAGAATGGGGCTATGACACTCCATGACCTTCAATATCAGTTGAGCAATATGGATACTCCAAAACCATCTTGCTCAATGGAAGAACACGTTTTATATTGATTCCAAATAGTTCTTTGCGGCATTTTATAGCAACGTGAACCTAAAAGTTTCCAAGAAAAGGTTAAACGAAAGAAGGAAAGGATGGGCTAGGAAGAACTTTGGATAAAGTTAAGTGTAATAAGTGAACATGGGTATCACATTGGCCAAAGATAATGGACAACATGATGAGTGTATGAAGTACTGATGATCCTAAGTATGAATTCTTGGTGATTGCAAATGAACACCATTTCTAAAGAATATATATTATTATAGATAACATTTGATTGTTGTAACAATCTTAATCGAAGAATGCTCATCAATTCAAGTGGCACTATATAGCACGTGTACTCATAACATGAAACTGTGACATGTTAAAACCGAGATAAACACGCATCAAACAAACATATAAGAGAAGATAGTTTAATTTTTGTGTGTACTTTCTAGATTTTCTGGAGTGTCGTTGTTTCATATCATGTCATGTCCGTGCTACATCAAGTAGCACCGATGTCACTGGCATGGATTTTTAGTTTATCCAGGCTAAACCTAAACCCAAACTCAAATCCATGTTGTTGCTATTTAAGTAATGGTAACAATGCACACCAATAATATCAGAAAACATGGTTTCATACTTCTATAGTGGTAATCATATGATGTAGTTATTTAATTTCTATCTGGTTTCTTCTGTCAACAGGTTTTTCACATGACTAAGACAATCACTGATGACAAATCTACATCCATGCAATAAAGTTTGCATCCTACAGCAATGACTACACACTTATTTTGGGAAATGATGCAACACAAAAGCTAAATTAGGGTTAAAGATATCGAAATTAGAGATTTATGGAAGATTTGGAAGAACAAAAAGAATTTGGAAACCCACGCAGGCGAATCCACGCTCACTCTTAACGAATCCCTATAAGAGATTTAACATGCAAATCCATACAAGAGTAATTTCTCAAATTTTGAATCTTTCATTCAATTTTTCAAATCCGACAGACAAGGCATATTTATATAAAATCCTAACAATAAAGATAAGAGTATAATTCTATCCTAAATCAAAATTTAAATTTCTAACAATAAAAATCTAATCAAAACTCTAGCAAAACTAAAATTCTATTTAAATCCAAATACTCTATTTTATCTAATTTCCATCAATTCTCTCAGGCTTCAAAACATTCATCCCCAATGAATGCAGAGTTAAGGAATTTAAACCTATCCGCATTGAATTGACCAGCATCATCATAAGAAGTTTTTCAATCGGGCCATGGTGATAGTGGAGAAACTGGCACTCACTGGGATTCATGGTTGAATCTGATCAACAATACTAAGTAAAGTCGATTAATATGATGAGGCAAGGTTGTAAAAATGATGATTTGCAGTGAAACGGATCGACGATTCTTCCTCGAAAGAAGATGATTTGTTGCTGCTCATGTTTGATGATGTTGCTCAAACCTAAAGCTTTTGGATTTGGAGAGATAGAAGTTTTAACTCTGATATCAATTTGACGCAGGATAGAAACTAAATTAGGCTTAGGTATTTGGAAATTAGGGATTTATGAAAGATTAGGGAAGAACAAAGAGAATTTGGAAATCCACCTAGGCGAATCTGTTGGTTGCAATTAGATATAAACAAAATTACTGCTGTAGAAAGATTAGAAAGATATGTTGCCTATTTCTACTAGAAAGATGATATTTAAAGAAGAAATCCGAGTTGATATTTATATATAAACAGTTTACTTTTAGAAAAGAATCAGAATTATATATAGGTATAAATACTGTAATAAGACAAATAAGATTATATCTTATTACCTACTATTATTAATTAAATCTAGAGACATAATTAAAATATTTAATTTGATTTAAATAGTTTATTATTTGATGAAAATAACAGAATATCTATATATGTATAATATATATAGGTTAATTATCTAATATAAATGAAAAACAGAATTAGAAAACTTTATTGATTGAAAATGAGTGTATACAGAAGATGATTGGAAGATGATCGAGGTTAGTGTTGACACTATCTCCTTAAAATCAATTCGCCCTCCACCATTCTGTTTTTGGATTACAGTGGGCGTCGATCTCCCAAAATATAAATATATATTATAACAGGAAGGAAGCTACAATTCTGTTGCCTATGGCGAATCTGAATAAAGAACATTATCTGTTTGAATGGTGTAGTGCAGGACAGAAAAGGACAGGAGAATTCTTTTGGAGATAGAAAACTGGTATTTGGAGAGACAGAGTTTTATTGTCTGCAGAAGAAGAAGAAAAGAAATAAAACACTGTGTAAAATGAGTTTGGACAGAGGGCCTATTTATAGGTTTTTTTCTGACCAACGGTTTTACTAAAAGACGCGTCAGTTGGCTAACAGTTGTGACCATTTAACGGTAACGAAGTGCCAAGTGCGCCATTAAAGTGCCCTAAACACCCATTCGCACATGCGCATGCGCGTGCGAGCATTGCGTAGCACCATTCATGGTGCTCAAGGTTTCTCCTCTTATTACATAAGCAATGATATGGAACAAACAATCCTATATAAATCCACATCCTTACAACACTCTAACCGATGTGGGACTATTTTTTCCTTCTATTCCATTTGCTATGCATTTCACTTTAAAATCATTTTCCATTCACCTAATTTATTTATTTTTTAACTAGTGAATTAGCTCAAAAATTTAATGTTCAAACATGCATGAATTCAACAGAATCCATGCTCACTCTTAACGAATCCATAAAGAAAGATTTAACATGCGAATCCATGCAGAAGTAATTTCCCAAATTTTGATTTATTCATTCAATTTTTCAAATTCGACATATAAGGCATATTTATATAAAATCCTAACAATAAATATATGAGTTGAATTCTATACTGAATCAAAATTTCAATTTATAACCATAAAAATTTAATCAAAACTCAAACCCTACCTAAAATCCTACCTATATCCAAACACTCTATTTTATTCAATTTCCATAAGGGAAATACCAATGACTAGTAACTATTAACTGAGATGCTAAACCCACGGTAACATGCTCATGCTTGATTTCTTGGACCCATCAAATTTGAAAGATCACTAAAAATAAAATAAAATAAATTTCTCCAAAGGGACAAATAAATAGAGCTTGTAAATTAAATCGTAAATGTGAATAAATTTCAATTTTCACAATTTTTGACAATGAGCCTCGAATTGCAAGTGGATTTCTACCTTGCACAACAACATGAACGACGCATACCTCCAAATTGAAACTGTTGTCATGTTTTCATTGATTAACGAGGCACAGATTACAAATGCATTGCCTATTCCCATAATTGTTCGAATTTTTACCAAAAAAGATTGAAAAAATTATACATATACCTCCTCAAGCGAAACGTTCCCCGCCTTTTGCCCGATCCTGTTGACACTACCAAGCTTCGTTGCACCTCGTTCAGCGGCCTGCAATGGCATTAAAACAGTGAACTTTATACATATCGAGAGATCGAGAACGTGAGAGAGAGAGAGAGAGAGAGAGACTAGGGTTCCATGAAGTGTACGGCGAGGGTATTGGCGGTGCTGAGAATATCACTGAAGATTCATACGATTCACTTGGAATTCTTGCCCACTAAAAAAAATTTAGGATATATTTGAGGATCCAGGTTCCAGACCCAATAAAACAGTATCCGATTCAGATTCGTACTGTTTAATATAAATGATTACCCGACATCCAAATTTTTCTTACGAAGAAAGATATTTAATCTATTTGGATTATTTGGTTATTGCGTTCGGATACTTGAGGATCAATATCTAGATCCAATAAGGAATTGGATCTATTTCTATTATCGGTGTTTTATCCAATAAGCTATTGGATATGAATTTTGGATAAAATTTTAAAATTCCAAGTCATCATGCGGTATTGTAAAATAAACTATAGCATACCTAAGTTCGTAAGTTTGATGTATTGTGCTATCTTCTAAGCTTTTGAAAAGAGAAAGTGAGATGGGCAACTGCATTTTCACCTAAGTTATTAATAATTTGCTTATATTTAAAGTTTGGAGGATATATAATTTCACATGTAAGTGCCCTTTTAAAATGTTTTGTATTGTATGAATGAGTTCAATTGTTATGGAAATTGAAAAAAAATTGATAAATTTTTCCTATAAAAAAAATATCTAATCTGTATATTTTGTTTTAGCTAAAACGATACCTGTATTTCCTAAACGGTAGGAGATTAAGATTCAATTGAAATATAAATCGTTTTCAGTTTGCATACTTATGTAATATCTGAAATGTGCCAAAAAAAATTTTATTCTGAGCATTATGAAAAATTTTCAACACGTGCATTGAAGGTGGTTTTATGCTAGTATCTTGATATCTGCACGTTTCGACATTAATTAATATAATGTAGTATAAGTAAAAAAAAACAATTAGTCTATATGAACATTTTGAAAACACAAAGAATTTATCATAAAACTCTCAAGCACACGAAATTCATTCACTTGCATTTCTCCTACACTAAATAGAGAATATGATCATCAAATAGCTATTAAGATAATATTTTTATCATATTCACAAAATTAACGGGGATTTTTTATTTTTTATTTTTGAGTAGATTTCAAGTTTGATGTGGAAGGGAAAGATAAAAATGTTTCCGTAAACTTGGAAAATTATATTTTCGCACGGTAATTTACTCTTGACGTACAAATTTGAAATTTGCAAATAATTACAAGTTTATCATTTTTTTTTGACTAAATTACCCTTTTAAATTCCAATTCTCCAGGACTTTTTAAAATTTTAAAATATTGTTATTATCTTTCTCTTTTGTTCTCTCTCTAAAATCCAAAAAAAAAAAAAAGACTTTTTTAGTATTTAAATCTTTAAATAAAAACACACACATCTCCCACGAACTCATCGATTTCCTGACTCTTTAAAACTTTTACATTTGCGTTCCTAAAAAAGTTAGAAATAATTTTAAGTTATTTGATTTCACTGTTACAAGTAAAATTAGGGTTTAGAGTTAAAGTTTTTTGAAGCAAATGGAAAAATCCAACGTGTAATTGGTGTCCATGGATAAATCTAAGATACGGTTTAAAATTATTCTTATTTTTTATGCGTTTTTGTTTGCAATTTATTGTTACTATTTTTTTTTGCGCGACGGTAGGTGACTCGATCACGAGTCGTTATCGGTGAAGGGTATTATATTTAATCGAAGTGACTCAAAGTTTGAATCTTAGCTAAATTTTCCAAAATTTCTGTCTGCAATCATAAATATTTTAATATTTAGTGTACATATTCTAAATTGGGACAGTAAATCTCTAAATAATTTTGAAATTAATCTAATACTTGTAATATTGGGAAAATTATATTTAGGATGCTAATCTCAGTTTGAATGGTGAAACTCATGCGATGATGCATTTTTGTGTAATTGATATTAGTTTCGATATGAATAGCAAAGTAGCCTTAGAGGAAAAGTTTGAGAATTTTAGATGAAAGTAGGAGAGGGAGGAATGATTAAATTTGTAAAAAAGTTTAGGCATGAAGAATAAATTAATGACGTTTCAAAAAGATCGGTTGGTGCAAAGAACGTCGAGTAAATTGCCCATACGTAAATAGAATTTTTCGTAAACTTTTTCTAAAAACGAAAAGAGAAAACAAAAGAAAAAGAAAACAAAAAACTTTTTTGCTGGGAACGTGGCTGGAACCACACACACCCCCCCCCCCCCGCCCCCCAGTCATTAATCCCGGGAATTTCTAAAGGGGCACAACTTTTTTCCTAGCGAGCCTAGTTAAAAACTTCTATAATATTACAATTTTGCCATCGAATTTTTTGGACCAAATTGCCCTTATCTTTCTTCTTCCCTTTTCCTAAGTTCAGTTAACCAAAAAAAAAAAACTCCTAAAATTCGCAGCAAAGGCAGTGATAACGGGTAAAAGAGTGAGAAGAGAGATTTGATAGTGTTGGGTTTAGATAAGAGAAGAGGAAGAGGAAGGAGTAGTTGGGTATTTGGGTCAGAGATGATTTTTTTGGAAGAGAAGAAAAGAGAGGCAGAAAACTCCGGTCCGAACTGCGAGTCCGGACAGATATCTCCGATCTAGACTGACAGTCCGGTCAGGGTCTCCCTGTCCGGACTGCCAGTCCTGACCGGATCTCCCTGTCCAGACTGCCAGTCCGGACAGAGAGTTAAATAGGTTTTTGTTTGCCCATTATCCACAAAGTCATTGTAGTATATTGGTGAGTAGTCTCGATCCTTGACAACATCATTTATTTTAGATTTTTATCTATTTTTTCAAATAGTGGTAAATTTAGTTCAGGTCCTTCTTTGATGACTAATTTTGTCATTACCCTTTTCATATATAAAACAAACTCTTTTACTTTATAAACAAATTTTTCCTTTCCTTTTTTATGTACCCTTTTAAAATCCGTGTAACTTCTATTATCAATAAGGAAAATAGAATTAAATACTTTACAATCCATTGCAGAAAATAAAAAAAACACAAAGTTTAGTTCATTCTATGCAACAAACACAAAAAATTCATTCATCTCTCAAATTTGTACACAGTTTAGTTCTTTCCAACTACATATTACATCAATAACACATAAATAAGAAATTCAAATAACAATGTAAATTCATACAATGAGAATTATGAATAAATTAGGCCATAATTAGAAACAACATTACATAAAAAAATATATACAAGACCCTAATGCACCATCCCAATTATAAACAACATTACATAAAAAAATTTCATATATTATTAAAAACCTTCCACCTCCAACTTTGATTTCTCGCTCTCGTATCGGGCGACGAATTTGTGGTCGAAATGCTGCTTTCTTCCTCCTTAACGAGGCAATTGGTCGTACGCGAGAAGATTCCGCCGGATCCATCTATGGAATACAAAGATATTTCATTTTTAGATGTTATTTTTCTTAACACTAACTTCTGTACATGTAAGTATGAACTTACAAAGTAAAATTTGCTATAAATATAATTTTTTGTCTAATTTTTTTTTCTACAAGATAGTATAATATTAAATTTTAAAGACACTAAAACCGTCTTTTGTAACTTAAACAACCATTAGGACAATACCATCAAACTTCATAATTAACTAATAAATTTTAATACTAACGTTCATGATTATAAAGAATAACTAAATTTCGCATATTTTACAATTGGAATTACAATATTAAATTTTCTTAATAATTATAATCTAAATATTAAAAATTAAAATTAACAAAAAAATGCTATAAACTTGCTACCTCATCCCCTTATCCTCCTCCCAAACCTAATAAAATCACCAAACCCTAATATTCAAAAGTTGTTTAATCCAAAAATAATAAAAACTAAATTTTAAAATAAATATTACTAAATTAGGAAAACTCACCTAGTAATGGCGGGAAGGCGGCGGCGGAAGAACACCGGCGGCGGCGGCGGGACCTCGGCGGCGGCGGCAGGGCGCCCTGCGGCGGCGGCGACAGGGAGAGCAGCAGGGGTCTACGAACGGGAGAGAGAGAGTGAGATTTGGAAGGAGAAATGAGAAGAGAACAAGTATAGAGAGGATGAGTGGAAGTGTGAGAGGAAGAGTGGAAGTTTGTGTTAGGATTTGGAGGAGAAATGAGGAGAGAAGAGGAAGAGGAGAGGAGATATAGGGGGAAGGGTATTTTGGTAATACCATATGTGCTCACTGAGAAATTTTCCTTACAATGAAAAACTTACTGGGCTCACTAGAAAATTTGGGCTCACTAGGAAAAAAGTTGTGCCCTTTAGAAGTTCCCATTAATCCCACCAGCCCCATCTGAGTTTTTGGGCCCAGGACCCGGTCTTAACCCATCCGCCTGGCAAAACAAGGCAGTTTCTAGATGGGCACAACATCTGAGTTTTTGGGCCCAGGACCCGGTCTTAACCCATCCGCCTGCAAAACAAGGGAGTTTCTAGATGGGCACAACATATTTCCAGTGAGCCCACTTTAAAAGCCTCATTTTTTTACCACTTTGCCATTTTAATTTTTGGTCAAAAATACCCTTCCACATCTCCTCCTTCATCCTCCCATCCTGCTTCCCTTTTTTTTTTCCGCGTGAAACCAGAGAGAGGAGCTATAGAGGAGGAAAAGAGGGGAAAAAAAATTTCATTTCTCAAAATCTCCACTCCATACGGAAATTAAAGTCTAAATTTAGCTTAAATCGGTTCTTTCATTGTCTAACCCTAGAAAATAGAAAACATAATTCTTTTGTGAGTCGACGGAGAAGAAAATAGAGTTGCGCAACTTGGCGATGATTTCAGTCGACGATCAAAAGTCATCATTTACCAGGGAAAAGTCCCCTTGGAAACCCGCTGCATATGGTGGGAGTTAACTCGAGAGCACTTATGAGCACATACTTGAGAAAGTAATGTTTTGGCCATCCCACCTAGCCAAACTGGAAATACTGCAGTGCATCTTAGTTTAGTATTAAAAATTGCATCACTAACAACGAAATTAAGAAAATGAGCCATGTTAAAAGATCCAATTTCACATTCATCGTGATCATTTGGATCATGGCCAGAAGATAGGATTAAGATTGGCATCCACATTTTTTGCTACCCCTGAATCCTTCTTCACCCTTTAATTTTTTGAATCTTGGACTTCCACCTCTTTCACAACCAAACCAGATTCTTCCCTTCCTATAATGGCCTCCACTATTCGATTTTGAAACAATTATCACCAATCCTAACTTCTTTCCCGTATCACGAATCCAATTTGCAAGCTCTTCTCGAACTAAAAAAGTCTACAATTACGGTGTTTCAGTTAGACATCTCCATCAAACATAATATATTATATATATAAAATCTTCTATATCATCATACCTCACTTGTTGTGAATGCCGAACTATAATCAACAGCTACCTCACTCTGATCTCGGTTACAATGTGTTGAAGGTTTATTCTATTAACCAAAGTACACATAATAGAATGAGAAGCTGAACGGCTGCGAAATCAAAACCGTTCTTCCTAACCGATCTCTATTTTAATTAAATCTATTCCTTTAAAATTAAAAATTGTAGAAATTAAAAAAAGATGATCGATTCAGTACAACCAAAAGATATCCTGACATCTTTAAAGATGAAGGATCCGAAGAATGCGTCAACAATGAAGACAATTTATAATGCACGACATAAGTTTCGGGTTAATGAACAGAGGGTAGAACGCAAATGCAACACTTGCTATTTAAAATTTCAGAGTGCAAGTACATTGAGTGGTATCGCAACAATAACCAAACCAAAGCAGTAATTGACCTCTTTTGGGCTCATCTGGTTGGTGTGGAGCTTCTACGTGCATTTCCAGGAGTTATCATCCTAGATTGTACCTATAAAACAAACAGGTACAAATACCCTTACTTGAAATAGTTGGCATAACATCGACGAATATGTCATTCTGTGTTACTTTTACTTTTCTTAAAAGAGAACGGGAAACAAACTATGCATGGGCACTTGATAAGTTACGTGGATCTTCGTTTTCTTCCTCCTATTCGAGGCTGTTGGTCGAATTCGAGATGATTGTGCCGGATCCATCTCTAAATCACCAACGATTTTGTTTGCACAATGAAATTTTAAATTATCAAATATCACATATCACAATATGCTAATTATATTTATTTATCTAAATCCATTAAATAACATAATATAAACACACAAGATCTATATTTCAATTTATTCCGGATTCGAAAATAAAAAATTAACCATATAATCCAAGCACAAAAGAAAACAACTAATATTCACAATATAAATTTTGCACTTAACTATTATAATTTCCAACTAACATTAATCGATAACAACAATATAATCTAAACTATTTTAACCAATAAAAACTTTAATTTCACCATAACTAAATATAAAAAAATTATTTTTTCCCCAATCTCTTTACCCTTCAACTAAATCTACCCTCATCAACACTCATTTCCAAATTTTTCCCTATATCAAAATACAAAAAATAACACAAAAAATTAGGGTTTCATTTTTACCTTAAAATCAAGAAAAACACTAACTCAACTCCTCTTTTCCTTTAAATCCACCTTTGTGGCGGAGTGCCGATCGGGACACAGGCGACCGGAGCGGGGGAAGCGGCCGGAAGGGGGAGGAGAAATGGGTGGTCCGAGTAGAGATCTTGGATGAGAGATTTCGGGTTATTGGGAGAGAGAGTGGAAATGAGATGAGTTTAATAAAGGAGGAGAAGGGGAAAGAGATGGGTTTGTAGAAGGAGGAGTTAATTTTGAGGGGGAAAAGTTGGGTTTGGAAAATCGGCTGGAGTGAAAGAGATGGTGAAAATGAGTGCAAAGGTGATATTTTGGTGTGCTCGCCAGGAAAAAATAAGGGATTTTTAAAGGAGGGGTGTGCGCACTAGAAAAAGTGGGCTCACTAGGATAAAATCTGTGCTCATCTAGAAATTTCCAAAAAAGGGCAGCAGTATGGGAGGATGAAGGAGGAAATGTAATAGGGTATTTTTGACCAAAAATTAAAATGACAAAGTGATAAAAAATAAGGCTTTTAAAGTGGGCTAGGAAATATGTTGTGCCCATCTAGAAACTCCCCTCATTGGCAGTGGCAGTGGCAGTGGCAGTATTGTAATATCAAATACAGTGAACCTAATCCGCAAGAATCTCGACGCTGCTTCTTCTTCAAAGCTTCACTATAGAAATCAGAGGAAGAGGACGAAGAAGTGCGGATAACAATGAATTTTTAGATTCTTTTTGGTGGCAATTATTAAACAAGCTTATCGTCATAATGGCTTGCCTAGGTCACCCTCCTTCGATTCAGCCTCCATCTCTGACCAAGATTCCAGCTTCATGTGGGGAATCTAGGGTTTCAGCTCCCTGGTTGCAGCTCACTAGGGTTTCAAACCTGTCATCTTCAACTTCTTCAATGGTAAGCGAGTTTCCAACATCTTTTTTGTTTGCATTGGCTTCAATTAGGAGTAATTTGTTAATTTCAATTAAAAATCAGAACTTGTTAATGGTCGAAATTAATCATCAGTAATTGCCTTCTTTTTTAAATTTATTGAACGATATAGAACTCTGAACTGAAAGTTTTTTTGTTTTTTTTTTTTGTTTTTTTGTTTTTTTTTTAATGACACCATTTTTCGTTTAATAAATTTTGGATAGTGGAAACGAAAATATGAAATGGGATTAGGGATAATTGTGGATAAGTATTGGGTGAGCATGTGATACTTATAAATAATTAGAGGTGGAATTGAATGATTAGGGTTATAGGACTACTTTCCGAAACTTCGTTCAGCAGGAGGACCTCTGATCTATCATTAGAGGGAACAAAAAAATGATAATGTATTAGAATTTCGGATGGGGTTACATGAAAACGTGGAAAGGGTGTTTTTGGAGATATTGATGATCTGAAACGAATCCTAGAGGCCGATAAATAATTTAAGAGGTGACTTGTGTGTTTGAATTGCTAAAAAGGGTAATGGAAATGAGAAGATAACCAGTAGGCTTGAATATGAAAAGATAGAGTTATGACTTTAAGTCCTCATATGTGATGTTGTAGGACCTTGTACAAGCAGATGCATGTTCTAAACAGGTCAGTGAAAATTGATATCTTTTGGTCGCGGATCAAGGCGAGGACGATTTATTTTTTTCCTGGACGATAGATAGGTCAAATAAACTTTTCCTAGTATGAATAAGACTATAAGAGGCTAAGAAAATAACCTGATGGAACATTTTATTTTTGTGCTTGTAAAATACTTGGGAGGTGACACTTGAAGCTTTTGAAAATTATAATGGTAAAGATAATTTTTTTTAGAATCATAAACCTTGGTATGTTGTTGTTGTGGTGGTTGTTAACTAGGGATGGTAATGGACGCGTCCACGGGCCAAATTTTGGCCTTCCCTATACAAAATTTTGAATTAGAAAAATAAAATTTTCATTTTTAATTCAAATTTTGTATAGTGCGGACCAAAAATTGACCCATGGACGCGTCCATTACCATCCCTATTGTCAACATGGTACTAATTGGAGCTGCTGCTGATATAATGTTGACGAGGGCGGAATTTGAAGCAATACATTGATGAATTAAAATCTCGTATTATTTAATCTTTAGACATCTTCTATTTGTGTGAGTCAACTGACAGAACAATACTGTAAATTTTTACAATGAGTTTCTCCCAAAAAAACTGTACGAGCGTTTTGACAGATGTTAAGGCATCCTCCTGCAATGTTGACTACTTGACTGGTATGTGTAGAATAATGAGATGGCCAAATGCTAGCCACAAGATGGTGTAGAAGAAAGCAGGATGGCTTTAAAATGTTCATTGTTATGCTTGAAGCTGCTGCAATCTGTAGACAAAAGATGAAAGTGGCTGGTACAAGGAAGCTATATGCATTTGGGTTGCAGACTTCATTACTATTGTTATCCTAATTTTTTTTTGGGAGAAATGACACCCTAGGATTGGCCTCGTCTATTAAATACTTTTAATCAGAAAGAAAATATAAAGTACAGTTGACTGAAGATTCTGAAGAGGCAAGTACTCTGTTGAACAGTTATCATATCCAAATTCATAAATGTGTGCCGAACTTCAAGCTTTCTTGGGATTAGGTGATAAGACTGCTGATTATCTTCTGAATTCATTAGGATTTGCAAGGCAAACAAAGTGTCAGAAAAAGTTTGCTACTTTAGAAGTCCAAGCAAAAGGACAGAACTTTATGAATATCAGGGGGCAATTTTTCAAGTGAGTATATATAATAACTTCCTACTAGGAGGGTTATGCCTCTGAACATCAGGTTAGGCTTCTTTTCTCTTTATCCTCTGAAACATTCCATTTTATTGACTCAATTTTTACTTTTGACCGAAAACTATATACTTCCTGTATTATTCATATATCATTAACTGTATTCTGGGTTGCTATACCTGTGAAAAAGGGTTCTATTATTTACTTATTTTTAAATTGAGCATTGCTATTCCTTTTGAGCAATGTTCTACACCTTCTTGTGTGGACCATAATGTTACCTATCTCTTTATACTACTATGCCTGTTGCTATTGACGCTCATTGGTTATAGTTTTTATATTTGCAGTATGGGAGCAAAGGATTTAATTTGTCGGTGATGTTTAGAGTTGAGGATAGTTACTGTCGCCGACCCTATTCAAGTATGGTCGTCAGAAACAATTATCCTCAGAATGCTGATCTGCCAAGGCATTATTCAAGGAAGGAGAAGAAACCGTTTCCAGTGCCCATAGTGGAACTAAGACGGGCAGCAAGGCAGAGGCTGAAGAGTGCGAAGGGAAAGCCTAGGAAACCGACGCCGCCTCCAAGAAATGGGATGCTTGTCAAGAATTTGATACCTGTTGCATATGAGGTGTTGAATACAAGGGCCATGTTGATAAGCAACCTTAAAAAGCTTTTGAAAGTGGTACCAGTGCAAGCATGCAAGTAAATTTCTGACTACTACCATTTGCTTCATTCATGTTATTATGGTCATTATTATCATATGGCACTACGCATATATTCGTCTTCATCATCATGATACGTTCCATGATAACCAGCTGAAATGTTTGTCTGGATTACGATATGTAGGCACTTCTATTGTCTAAAACAGTGTCCACTATGTCACGCATGTCCTAGCACCCTGGTAGTGCACTAATTGTCATCTTTTTCATAAATGATCTGCATAAAAGCAATTTGTTTTTATGACTTATTTTATTATGAGGTTATAATAGATTTAATTGCTTCGGCGTGATTTGGCATTATGCTTTAAGGTTCTTTGTATGCTCATACTTAGCATTCACACCACAAACATTTTCTGACTGTGTCCTGTAGCAAGAGGAGCACTTATAAAATATGTGGATAATTTCAATAAGGATGGGGAGGGAAAGCTCCAATTGGTAGAAAAAAACCCAAAACATTGTGTTATCTTGTGCTTGGAAGAATAGGAAAATGAAAAAAAAAAAAAATTTAAAGTGAGTATTTTATTCCTTGTCTTCGTAAACAGGAATATCAAACTGAACTTTTGGAATTTGAAATAATGTGATGGGGGAATTGTGATATCCTGATTTTGGAGAATAAAGAAAAAAAACAAAATTATGAAAATTTGATTTTTTTTGTAATTAGAAATTTTCATAAAGGCTTTATTTGCTAAATTATTAAAGTTAAGTTATTGGGTTTTCAAGACCTAATAGGACTATTTTAATTAGTTTGTTGGGTTTGGATCGAACATAAATCAAATTTAATAGGAGTTATGCTAAAATAAGATATTGATTTGGAATGGTATGTGACAAAAGAAAAAGGAATGAAAGAAAGAATAATATGAATTGAAAATAAAGACGGCAACTTAGAGAGAGAAGTGACATAAAAGCGATGGAAGATGGATTCTTAATGGTTAAAGTGAAGAACATGAAGCTGAAAAATAAAGATGATGATGACAATAAGAAATTGAGGTGAGAATTTGTGTATTTCTTTTATATTCATTTTGAAGAAATGTTGGATACGTAGACATTTATTAGTTCTTATTAGGAATAATGTCATGATTGAGATCTAAGATATTAGAAATAATGTCATGATTGAGATATAAGATCATGGAAATAATGTCATGTTTCAAGAATTTAGATTAAATTGACAAAGTGGTACTTTTGGATGAGTTGAAGTATATTCATGTATTAAATTAGGATTATTTTTTGATCAAAATTACTAGGAGGCAAGACAAATCTTCAATTGAAGGATGGGGATAATATTGATAGGTTGCTGTTTTGAGAATCAACATATTAAATTTAGACTTTGGATATTTCATGACTTCTAAATTTTTTGAGAGTGAAGAATTTTATTATGATTTATGATAGGAAGCTAACTATTAGTGGCTGAAGGATTTGATCTTATTGGAGACATTCGGTGTATTACTTTTAGTAACCGATGCATAAGTTATAGTTTGTCATATTTTTATATATAATACATGTATATAGACGTGTATGAGCACTAATCGAATTCTGGGTTGTCTAAGTTCAACTAATTATATGCTATATAAGATATGATAAATGTCTAAAGTATGTGGCTGGGTTATTTGTGGATGTAGATATTTGTTAATAATTATGTTTATCATATTTTTATGTAGTACAAAGGGAGATGCTTGGGCATGAGTCATGGTTGTACTTTTTTGTATTAGAAATATGCATATTAATTGGGGAAAATCAATTTGATATATTTCTCTGATGCAGGTGCATCTATGTTAATATAGTGATATATATCGAAAACAAAGTGTCATTACAGAGCTGTTCCTTCAATAAGGGCTACTTAGTATTATACTTTTAGAGTTCCCATCGTGGGTCTGAAATTCCAATCATAGGTTTAGTAATAGTGGGTATTCCTAGTCAATCGGAGCAGGAAGTGTTGACCATATTGATGTGTGATTTATATTTCCCATTTATGAAAACATAATGTACTCTTGTACATCTATATTTTCTAATAAATTATGTGAAGATTGTACGTAAACCATTTCTGTTATTTTATTATCTTGTATGTATATTTATTTAAAACCAAGCCATTTGATACAATATCCATTTACTAACTGAACTATGGTGCTAAACCTATTATTTTTCAGTATATAACAGGTGGATTATGGATTTCAGATATTGATTAGGCGACACGATAATGCTTGAATGGGAAGATTGCAGGTGTTATCTTGTGGGGCCATTGTATTTAATTTTATAGAGATTTCTTCGTAGTTTTCTACTTCAGTATTTTCAATTGCTATACTGTAGAATGAGGATTTATATATATTAACATTACATTTTAATGTTATATTGTAGAGTGAGCCTTAGATACTTTGTATTTTTTGGATTAGGATTTACAAATGAAATTGAGTATTAATTATTTTCAATATTTATGCTGTTGAGTTTTAGTATAATATTTTAAAAACGAGAATCTTAATTTGAAAGTTTTGTAACTATTCAGGTATTTTAAAATAAGTTAATTGGATGAGAAGAATCTATAAATTGCTTTGAACTGTAATTAACGATTCAAATATGTTTACTATCAGATTTTTGAATAAATTATTTAAATTGGAAAATATTTAGTTCGCTCTTCTATTTTATAATCTGAGGATGAACCTATCTTAGTCATTGGTTACAGTTTGAAACGATATGTAAATTCTTCTTATCCTGATCACTTTGTTCTAAATGACTTAAATAGTTACAAAACTCTTAAATTAAGATTCTCGTTTCTAAACTATGATACGACTCAACCCTATAAATAATGAAAATAACTAATGTTCAATTTTAGTTGTAAAGTCATAATCCAAAAATATCCAAAGCATCTATGGCTCACTCAACAAGATTGTATGATGATGTAAACTTAATGTATATAAATCCTTGTTAGATAACTTTTAATAAAGAAATACATTGGCCCAATATGATAACATCTAAATCCTCCCATTCCGAAATAATTATGTTACTTTATTAATATCTGAATTTCTATAATCCACTTTCCATACATTGTAAAATAATAGTTTTAGCTACCACGGCCTAGGAAGTAAATGATACATATCAAATAGTTTGGTTTTAGATAAACAATACTAAAATAGGTGAAATAATTTTGTTCAGCAATATTCACATTATTATAAGAAAATTTGTATGCATAAAAATACAATTATGTTTAAAATATAGTTTACATACATGGGGAATAAACAAGTTATGCAGTCAACACACTTCCTACTCCAGTCGACTAGCAATACCATTATTAATAAACCAGGGTTGGGATTCGAGACTACAGGAACTCTAAACTGTAACAGTGCTAAATCGCTCTTATAGAGAGAACATATGGAGCCCCAATACAATACTTTATTCTTCAACATATATCAATATATTAACAAAGATGCATGACACATGCGCAAAAGAAATACAATAAAATGATTTTCTCCAATTAATAAGTGTATGCTGCATGCAGAATCCATAACCAACAAGACTCATGCCCAAGCATCTCCCCACATACTACATGAAAATATGACATTCTCCAGCAAAACATAATTATCATCTCATATATTTAATATCTACAAGCATAATTAATATAGCCCAATGCTTTAGACATTTATCGTATTTCATATAATGTATATTAGCTTAATGCTGACAGCTTGAAGTTGGACTCCGGACTCGTGCTCATGTACGTATCTATAAAAATATCACAAACTCTAAGATACACATCCATTACTTACCCTAATATCTGTATTTCTCCAATAGTATCTTTCCGCCACCGATAGTCAGGTTCCTAACATGCAATTGTAACAAAGTTCTGTAGTTAGGTTCCCAACATGCAACATAACAAAGTTCTTCACTTTCACCAAGTATAATAAGTCTAGAAATATCCAAAAGTAAATTTAGTATTTCGATTTTGGAGAAAGCAGCCTATCAATATTATTCCTATTCTTCAATTTGAGATTTATCTTGGCTCTTAGTAATTTTGTTAAAAATAATACTATCAATTTAATATGTGAAATACTCTTCAACTCATTCAAAAGCACCATTTTGTCAGTTTAATCCAAATTCCCGAAATAAGACATTGTCCCTATGACTTGATCTCAATCATGCCATTATTCCTAATCGGAACTACTAAATGCCTAAGTGTCTAACATATCTTCAAAATAAATATAAAATAAATAATCAATTTCTTATCTTGATTTCTTATTTTTATCATCATCTTTTTCTTTCCATTTCATGTTCTTCACTTTAGTCATCAAGAATCCATTTTCCATCTCTCTCATGTCACTCTCTTTTTCAATATCTCTCTCTCTTCCCCTTCCCTCCCTCAATCTCTCTCTCTAAGACGTCATGTCTTTTTCTGTTCTTATTCTGCGTCTTTTTTCCCTGTTCCTTTTCTTGCTTCTGCTGTTTGACCGTTCCGAACAAAATCTTATTTTAACTTCTTTAGGATTTGATTTCTGTAGGATCCAAACCTAGTTTAACCCAATAACTCAACTTTAATAATTTTCCAAATCCTTATGAAAAATTCAAAAATTCAAAAAAAATCAAAATTTCACAATTTTATAATTTTTCATTATCATCCAAAAACCTGAATATCACATGAAAGATGGGAATTGAACCCGTGCATGATGTATTATCAAGTATTGTTTATCTAGCATGCAAGTATGTGGGTGTCAGGAAATAGGATATGAGGTTGCAAAGTTGAAGTGCCATGTCCAAGAACTAAGTTCTCATGCCTACAAATCATATGTTTGAAGTTTACATAGGCCTACCTGTTTCACTGTGACCTGATTCTCTGATCTCAAGCTTTGTCCGTTATGGTCATGCTGTGGGCATTTTCTTGTTCATCACTCTCACAGTAGTTCAACTTGAATTTCCATTTCTTACAGTTGCATTGCTGAACACATTAGTGTCAACCAGTGTAGTATAATGCAGCCTAGGTTGCCAACTGCACAATGCGGCCCTTAAGTTGTTTTTTTTTCATTGGGTGGGTTTGGCGGAGGTTCAGGTTGCTGGAGGCAGGGGGCTGTAGGATGGTCCAAAACACAGTTCTATTGTTTTTTTTTTTTTTTTTTTTTTTTTGGGTAAAATCTAAATATGGATATGCTCCAATGCGTCTAATATGTGTTTTGCAAATGAGTACGTGTCGGACTTATTTTAAAGTGTTCATGCTACCCAGACACACTCTGAAGATTGGCACTTATTAAAACTAATAGGTATAAACTTTGATTCTGCATCCAATACATTTATGCTCCCTCTGATGCATTTGTGTATGTATGTAGATATAGATATAGATATAAATATATAATTTTCCTGTATCCATGCTGTATTGTATCATATTTTTCGAAATTTGTTGTATCACCTTATCTGTATCTTGTGGTACCTGTATCTCATATCCATTTTCATGCTTTCCAGGTAATACGTGATTAAGGAATATTGGTTAAATGCAGTTTGGGGTTTGTTGAATTTGTTGTCATGGAAGTGCTTCTGGTTTTTTTTTTTTTTTTTTCCTTACTGTAATTTGTTGTTATAAGCTGTGCGTCCTTTTTCTCTAGACCTTTTTCTATTCTTTGTTCTATCATAATGGATTTGTTATTTTGTTTTCAATTATTTTGTTGATATATTGTGAAGTTTTAGGTTGAAGTCCTTTCTTTTCTTTTGGGTATTTGGTTCAGACTTAAAATTGTACAAGGGTAGCTGCATTGAAGTCCTTTCTTTTCTTTTCTTTTAGGTTAAGTCCTTTCTTTTCTTTTGGGTAAAGAATAGGAAAAATTCCTTTTAACAGTTTAAAATACTTGAAACCTGTCTACGCACCGATTCATTATTATCGAACACATAAACCATGCTTTTATTTGAAATTAATTTTAAGACATGAACCTCATCCCATTGAATTAAATTGGTGAAGTTCAGTTCTATCACTTATGCTAGAGTAAAAGAAGTTAATCCAGGAAACATAAGTAATCATGTTGCTAGGAGCTACCATTTGCCTGACATTGCCTTCTATTCACATTGTTGCTGATATCTGGCAGTACTTAGCCACAGGCTTTCTGCTTGTACTGTTGTTGAAAAGGCCACAATAACCATGTGTTCTTAATCTTATCTGCCTACGTCAAAAACGACTCTGTTGTTCTGTCCTTTGTGAGGCGAGTAACTTAATGTGTCTCTTGATACTTCAAGCTGCAAAAAGGATGAGGCCTCAAGCGGATTTTCTATTCATGAATGAAATAACCCTGAATTTTTTTTTTTCGTTTTTTCTTAGATGAATATTATCTAGTGAACTAATGTACACAAACTTGTTTTAATATAGATAAGGTCACTTCTATCATCACTTTGCAATTCGTCATAGTTGACACTCCAAATATGGTCCCGAGTAGTTAAATAATCAAATTCTTAACTTCTTAGGCTGCTGAGAATCCTAATGCCAGTACCTGATTAAGATATGATATAATCATATAAATTATTATACGTTACCATTCCAAGGATACTTGCTCTACCTGTTCACATATTTATACGGGCCAAGTTTCCCGTTTCCCCTCTGAACTATAGTGATTCTGCATTTGCAGGCATTGTAATGAAATTCATGTTGGAGAAACAGGGCACCCTTTTAGATCATGCCGAGGCATTCGGGCTGAGTCACGCAGGGGCCTCCATGAGTGGATACGCACAACTACTGTGGATGACGTCTTTGTCCACGTTGAGGCCTTCCATCTTTTTGATCGCCTTGGAAGACGCATTTCTCATGCGGAACGATTTACTATCCCCCGTATCCCAGCCATCGTAGAGCTCTGCATCCAAGCTGGTGTTGACCTGCCGGACCTCCCTACGAAGCGTCGGAGGAAGCCAGTAATCCGTGTCGGCAAAAGCGAAATTATTGATGCCAACGAGGATGATCTCCCTGATGATCTGAATCCCTATGCCAAATTCAAGAAACCAATTGTGGCTGAGATCCCAGACAGCGAAATAACACTGCCACTGGGGGTTGAGGAGACAACAGCACTTGCTGAGGAAACACTAGAGAAATGGGACACACTGAGGGAGGGGGCGGAGAGGCTCATGAAAAAGTATGCGGTCAGGGTTTGTGGGTACTGTCCAGAGGTGCATGTGGGGCCCAGCGGGCACAAGGCACAAAATTGCGGAGCGTACAAGCACCAGCAGAGGAATGGGCAGCATGGGTGGCAGGCTGCAGTGCTGGATGACTTGATACCACCAAGGTACGTGTGGCATGTGCCTCATGGAGAAGTGGACCTGCAAAGGGAGCTGCGGACCTTCTATGGGCAAGCACCCGCAGTGGTTGAGATGTGTGTCAAAGGGGGAGCAAAGATACCAGAGAAATACAGGCCAACCATGAGGTTGGACATCGGTATTCCAACCAGTTTGAGAGAGGCTGAGATGGTAGTGTGAGTGGATTCCCTGGGTTATTTCTGTGAAGATCGTCAAATGGGATGAGAGTGTCATTGGCTTTCTTGAGATGGTCAATTGCTTCTCTTGGTTCATGACTTTCTGGTGGTTTTAGAGTTTGCAAGCTCACCTACAGGTTTTTGCCTCCATAATTTTCTGTAGATCTTGTTCATCAATTCTGCTAATTTTTGCAGTACACCCAATTACACTCGCCTAATTGACCTATATAGACACACCTGATAGGCTAATAGATGCTCATCAAAATTTTCTGCCTTTTGTGTTATGGAAGTTGGATTTTGCTAAATGAATCTGATTTGGTTGGAAAACTTTGCTAATATCTCCGTACAAGAATACAAACAAAATCGTCAAATATTTTTTCTTTTTCATTGAAAATTCCAGGTTCCTTCATTCTGCAGTTATATGGGTGGATTTCATGCAGGAGGTCTTCGGTTAGTTCTCTATTCTAGATTGTGGCATAGACTATGTGCTTGTTTCTAACTTCACATATTCACCTCTTTATAATTATGCTACGGTACAGTGTATAATGACATGTACAACCTGCCTTTTGTGACATTTTTGGAGGAAAATTGGACTGCTAAAGTTACAGCTCATATTGGATTTGAAAGATTTTAGGCTGGGACCCGTTACCAATCTAGCCGACAAGTTTTTCTCTCGTGTTTCCATATGAAGAATCGAGCCAAGACACCATGAGAAAGATCTCTCGTTAAATTCATTTTTTTGCTTCAGATATGTCATCATCCAAATGTAACCAAAAGAATTGCAGCTTTTGATTGTGTTTTTGAATCTGCATGTATGGACGATTATATTTTGTGTTCAGGACACTATCCCGATAATCTGTTACGTTTTCTGAGTGGTGATGGTTATGCAATTGGAAAATAACGACAGTTATGCTGTCATGCATGCTTGAGACATAGCACAATTATTTCATAAACCTGGTAAATGATTATTGTAACGGATAATAGATGATCCTCTCATTTTTGCAGAGTAGGAAGCCCAAATCCTACCATATGCAGATCATAAAAATTGCACGGCCTAGCACCTTACCGAACCCAAGCACTTTTCCTACCTGACTACTCTTGAGGGGAATTTCAAGAGGGGTACACCACTTTTCCTAGTGAGCTCATTTTTCTAGTAACTACATCCTCTCTTTTTCAAAAAAGAGTTTTTTTTTTCTAGTTAGCATATCAATAATTTCCAAAATATCCTTCCAACTCCTCTCTCCTACGTCCTTAAAAACCAATCCATCTCTTCCTCTCTCTCTCTCAAGCCCAGCTAGATCCACCACCGCCTCGCTCGCCTGGCCACTGCCGCTGCTCGTGAGCCGCTTTTTGCCGCAAGGGCGTGCTCAAAGGAGGAGAGAAAAACCTAGGTTTTTGAGAAAAAGGTAAAAAATAAAATCCTAAATTTTTGTGTTCATTTTAGCTATTTGATTTAGGGAAAAATTTGAAAATGAGTGTTGATGAGAATAGATTTAGTTAAGGAAAAAAAATATAATTTTACATTTTATTATGGTGAAATGAAAGGCTTAGTTGGGTAAAAGGCTTAGATTTTATTGTTGTTATCGATAAATGATTGTTGGATTTTGTAATAGTAAAGTGAAAAATTTATAATGTGAATATTAATTCATAGGTTTTTCGTGTTTGAATTAAATTGGTAAGTTTTGATATTCGTATCGGGAAAAAATTGAAATCTAGATATTTTGTGTTTATGTTATAATATTTAATGGATTTAGATAGATAAATATAATTTGCATATGGTGATATGTGATGATTGACAATTTTAAAGTTCATTGTGTAAATATAATGTTTGGTGATTAACAGGTGGATCCGATGCAACCATCCCGCATTCAACCGACAACGTCGAATAGGAGGACGAAAACGAGGTATCCGTCCACCCGCCAATTCTAGCATTCCTGAAATCCATGACGAACAGGTTTTGCAGGCTGATGCTGGCACGGAGACTCTTCCATTACGCATCCATCGAGATTCATCGTAAGAAAGAGCGAGTATTGATGAACTGGACTCGGAAGAAAAGGAAGAGCAGCCGATAAGTGGAGGACTGATCGATTTATCCCTTTTGAAGAGTTTCAGAATGCACATTGCTTTCTGTATATCTAAAAATAAGGTCAGACATAACTGCTTGGATATAAATTTTAAATGTGTAGTTGTGTATCTAAAATATCTTGTTTTGTTATCGTTTCAGAAACGAGATCCATTACGATGCATTAATCGTTTTAAAAAATTAAATGCATGGTCTCTAGAATCTCGACAACTAAATACCCGTTTCGTGCAGCACATTCGTAATTCCTCTTTGTATCCGCTAATAAAATGTTCTTATCAGTATATTAGTAGCGTTGAGTTAACAACATTTGTCAAGCGGTGGCATCCAAAGACTAATACCATTCACTTGCCCTTTGGAGAAATGACGATTTTCCTCGATGATGTTGCCTGTCTCCTTGGTCTACCAGTCACAGAAAAGTCCGTTGGCCTTCCAGAAGAAATGAACATGCGTATTGCGGTTGAGCAACTGACTCACTCATTGGGGATCGGGCATACTGAAGCTTTTGAGGAGCTGAACACGAAAGGTGAAGTTTTAGTGCGTCTCGATTGGCTAAGAGAACGGTTCAACGGTGTGACGGATCTAGATTCAGATGAGAGAATATTATGTACTGCAGGGGTATACTTGCTTTATATTCTCAGGTGCATACTGTTCAAGGACAAGAGTGGTACAAGGGTCTCTATTGACTATCTTGTAGTTTTACATGATATCGAGAACGTGCATACATATGCTTAGGGTGCAGGAGCTCTAGCGTATTTGTACAGACAGCTCGGTCTTGGCTCACGAGTCCATGTTGCACAGTTATCCGGATATCTAACGTTGCTGCAGGCATGGATCTTCACACACTTCTCGTCATTAATGCCGGTTTCAAATAGTGCTTACAGGCCTGACCAGCCACAAGCATACCGATGGTTGTGTAGGCATGACAACAATGTGTCTCAGGACCATATCAGAGCCATAAGGGAAAGGTTTGACATGCTCACGGCCAATAGGTTAAGTATTACCAAATGTTTAATTGGTGTTTATTTACAACCAATAATAATATCATTTTTATGTTTGTTTTTTTTATATATCTTGACATTGTAGGTCATATGAGATTCATATCGCCCCTTTAGGAATACCCATCCACTTCAGAAGGTTTCCTTCTATATGTATACATTGAAGATGAAGGACATGGTCGAGCCTTATCATCATGTTCGGGTGTTAAGACAGTTTGGGTATTGTCAATACATTCCACCTACACCATTCACTCAAGCAAGGGAAAAACGTGGACTTACAAGCAAAACCTATTTAGTGATATGGACATGCTAAGGAAATGTGGTTAAGTTAGTTGGATTTTGTATTGACATAGAAGCATCGAGCATTGAGGCATGTAATTCAGGAGAGTGCATGCCTGATTACATACCGTGGTTTGATAACGTATCTCGATACTTTATTGGTCCGTCCACTGAAGCCCCAAATTGATAGGCACCGCATGAAGTCCCACCAGCATATATTGAAGAGGTAAGTATTAGTTTTTAGGCTTTCTGTTATGTGATTTTATCAAACATACTCATAACTATATATATGCTTTTGTCATAATATAAATAGAGATTTCATCAAGCTATAGCAATTATTAATACCTTCCTAGTGCAAGGCGAGACCATAAGGAAGAAGCTTCCGAGTTTGCTAGATAATGCACTCGTCAAGATAAAATCAGTTCTGACCGGATATACACAAACTGATATTGACAGTATATCACAACATGTGGATTCGCCTATATCGCAGACCCCAACCGAATGTCCAAATTCTGCCGGACGCTGTTAACCAATAGAAAGCAACGAAGACGCTAGACTTCGTTGGGTTTTTTTTTTTTTTGTTTTAAACTCTAACTTATGATGTTTGTTCTTGTTAACATGGAAGTGAAGTTGTAGCCATGGAAGATCTCTTGACGTTATTTTTCGTTGTACTTTTTTCTTAAACTCTAATTATGTTGATCAAGAACAAGTTAACTTCCGGATGTTTAAAGTAATGTAAATATAAATGTTTACTTGGGTTAAGTCATATTTTTTGTTATGAAATTCAGTTTTGGATATCACTATTTACATGTATCTTTAAAACTATGTATGAACAAAAGTCTTGGATATCACTGTTACTGTTTTGATACCCTAATCCGAGCTTTCAAATATGGACAATTTCATTACAATCTGAGGTGTATACCCCGGAAAAAAATCAACTATCCGGTGTGTACAGCCCAGACATTAGTGCTATATCAGCCCTTTGATAAAATGCTTGATCCGAACTAGACATCCCGGATAAATATCTAGAGGTCCGGATAGACAACCCAGACTGTTTATTATTGTTCCGGACTGTCCACCCCGGATGATAGAGTTTCACTTACTCCTTCTACTCTGTCAGGCGTGGACAGCCCGGACTAGTGAATCCTAGTACGGGTTAACAGTTTCGGACACCACTCTATTAATTCGGACTGTCCACCCCATGTTACGCCTTCTACTCTGTCCGGGATGGATAGTCCGGATTAGTGAATACTAGTTCGGGTTAATAGTCCCGGGCATCACTATGTTAATCCGGACTGTCCACCCAGGGTTACTCCTTCTACTATGTCTGGGATGGACAGTCCAGACTTCTAATGCCTTGTCTGGTTAATAGTCCCGGATGTTTTATAATTTGTCCAGGCTTTATACTCCGGACAGAGAGTGAGGTCTCATGTTATTTATTTTTTCTGGAGTGTACACCCTGGATTTGTTATTTTATATCCGAGTTTACGGTCCGGAACAAGTGTTTACTTGTTCGGTCTGTCTACCCTGGACAGAACTGTATCGCACGATCAAGAAAGAAATTAAATCAACACAAATTAGCTAAACGTAAGCATAATTAAGCTAGATTAGACTATAATTATGCTTCATAAGAAGATGCCAGAGTTAAGCGTTAAAAAAATATATACAAAAAGATTCCAACCATCATATATTTCATTACAACTCAATTATCTCGTGTTGTTACAATCGGTAATACAATTTGCTTAAAAACCTCAATACAGTCTACATATAATGCATCCCATACAGCAGCCACAAGGTCACGATGGCGGTATCAATTAAGTGCAATTTTGGGAACATGATGGAGCGGATTCAGTGTAACCTACAAACATAAAGAGCGATTACGATATGAATTTGTAGTCAAAGATCCTAATGAGCAAAGTTTTTATAATATAGGATCATAGAGTTACCGGGACAAAATGACACCCTCCAACGAAAACTATGGTCACTTCCTTTATATGGAGATTAGAGGGCGGAGACGGTGATCTAAGTGGCAAGAAAGTTAGGCATTGCTCCTTAGAAATTAAGAATAGCACTAAATTAAATCACGACGCTATCAAATGACCCATGTTGGGAATCGTCATCCAGTGGTCGAGTCTTGAAAATTCTCTTAAATAGTTTATTGACTTTCGGAGCTCAATATACCGATCGACACTTTCAAATAAAGTAATATAGGATAGCTCATTTCTGTCTAGTTCGAATAGCAAGTCTCTGCGAACTTGACCCCGCTGATCCTCCCCGACACCAATACTATCTGCGATTATTCTAAATCCACAATTTCCGTCTGACTTGACTTCACCAACATGGTTGATATAGGGGAGAAAGAAATCAGGCAGTGAATCTTCATACCTAAACTTGGGCATTGACTGATGTATGGGCTCTGCTCTAAAAGGAGGGGAAGCACAGGCTCTGATGGTTCCAATGATATTGGTTCAATCGGGTTAGACTCTTGTATAGATACAAAAATATAAACAATTCTGAAGCAATTAGCTCCTTCGCAAGCATAGGGATATAAATATGTATCCCAAAAAACTAACCTTCTACTTAGGTTTCCTCTTTGGCATCAACTTCATTGGCCCACGTTTCCTTTGGACAAGCACCGCTTTTATCAAGGGGGAACAACTGTCAATTTCAGAAGCAATTAGCTCGAATGTACATGGATTCCATTTTATTGATATATCAAGCTTTCTTTTCCGGCACGGTATCTATGCTATCACATTCGGAACAGGATCTGCAAGTGAAAAACTTACTAGATTTGATATTTCATTCAACTTCTTCAATTTTTGAGCTCGTTCCTCGTCATATTTAAGGAAGTTAAAAATAAAAATCTCAACATCTTTTTTGTAACAAACACCTTCAATAGCTGACGCTTTAACTGGGAGCATGTCAAGTTTTCGCCAGTGGTGATCAATGCAATCCAATGGGATTGGCCTATTGTCTCTTTGATACATTGCAATTTCATGGGCGCACGACAAGTTATGTATGAGCCGAATTACGCAACTGCATTCAACTGGATCCACTCTGATATGAGCAGCTCTTTGTAATTGATTCAAAATCAAATTCAATGCATGAATAGATATCACGTCCCGGAGTTCTCTAAAATCCGCCAACATAAAATTTCGATTCACCATTGTAAGGCTTTTTTGGAAAGATAACTTAATCTCTGTATGCTACAGTTCAAGCAAAGAGTGAATATTGCTCCAGCAGTTTTCGAAATTGCCTTGACTGGTTCTTAGTTGCGACTTCAATTTGGTATGGGCACTCTCTGCTCAATTAGTTGTTACATTATTCCTATGGAGACAAATGTTTGTCCAGTAAGCAATAAATTTATTTTTATATGGATCCAATCATGTCTTTATAACATAATCGATTGCATCTGGGCATACTCGGAATTCGTACATGAGTATACTCCGATTTGCATCTTACTCCTCAAGAGTATCATATAACATAACCAACTTCCACATTGAGAAAATTTCTCACATTCAGTCTTCTGATCCAACAATTTCTTGCAAAGAGCCAAGATATTCTGATTGATATGCCATCTACAAAGTAAATGTCAGTTTGTTGGAAATATAGATTGAACAGTATTAACTTGTGCTAGATCTCTGTCCATTACTAGCACACTTGGATAAATCTCATTGACAAATAGTCTACATAACTTATCAAGTGCCCATGCATAGTTAGTTTCCTGCTCTCTTTCAAAAAAAGTAAAAGAAACACAAAATGACATATTAGTGGATGTTACACCAACTATCTCCAGTAACAGGTATTTGTACCTATTTGTTTTATACGTACAATCCAGGATGATAACTCCTGAAAATGCACGTAGAGTTCCACACCAACCGGATAAGCCCAAAATATGTCAATTACTGATTCAGTTTGATCATTGCTGTAATTCCACTCAATATATTTGCACTCTGAAATTTTAAATAGCAAGTGTTGCATTTGCGTTCTCTCCCTATTCATTAACCCGAAGCTTGTGTCGTGCATTATATACTGTCTTCATTGTCGATGCATTCTTTGGATCCTTCAGCTTCAAAGATGTCAGGATATCTTTTGGTCGTACATGACATTTCGACATCTTCATTACAATAGAAATCTCGCTTTGCGGTAGTCTTCCTGCATACGAGTGTCCTTAAGATATTCTGCTGCAGGATGATTATGTATATTGGAGATAACCATTAGTTTCTACTCGGACCCCTCAACAGAGATTTGTTGACCCTTGAGCTTAAAGGGGCATCCACATTTTTTGCTACCCCTGAATTCTTCATCATGCTTTAATTTTTTGAATCTTACACGTCCACCTCTTTCACAACCAAAGAGGATTCTTCTCTTCTTATATTGGCCTCCACCATCATATTTTGAAACCATAAATACCAAACCTAATGTCTTTTCCGTATCACGTACCCAATTACAAAGCTCGTCGCGGTCTGCAAAAATCTATAATCACAATACTTCAGTTAGATATCTCTAGCAAACATAATATGTTTAATATGCATAATTTTCTATGTCATTATACCTTATTTGTTGTGAAGGCCGAACTATAATCAACAGCTAACTCGCTCTAAACTCGACTACAATGTGTTAAAGCATCATCCTGTTACCCCAAAATACACAGAATAATATACATTAAGAATGAGAAAAGAGTAAAAAATACCATCCGGAATATAGCAACCGGATGGTCATATTACTGTCCGGGATTAATATCCCGGACAAATCACTCTCTATCCAGGATATTAATACCGGACATAGTTAGCAATGTCCAGGATATTAATCCCGGACTTAATATTAAATGTCCAAAATCTAACACCCCGACGGTTGCGAAATCAAAACCGTTCTTCCAACCCATTTCTATGCTAATTAAATCTAAAACTTAAATTAAAAAACGTAGAAATTCGAAGAGGATGATAGATTCATACCTCCAAAGATTTTTGATCGTCAAATGGAACTAATGTCATATTGTACATCTCCATTTTCTTCCCCGTAGACCCACCAAAGAAAAAAAAATGGATATTTTTTTAGGGTTTAACGATGAAAGAAATGATTTAAGCCAATTATAAACTTTAATTTTCGAGATTATTTACTGAAAGGGAGTAGGAAATCAAGAGGATTTGGGTTTGTACTAGAGAATCAAATTTTCCTTCATTTTCTTTGCAATTCGTGCGGGAAAAAATGAAGAAGCTGGGAGGGTGAAGGAGAGGGCACTTTTGTGCTTAAACTTGATTAACAAAGTAATAAATAAAGGAAATGTTTTAAGTGGACTCGCTAGGAAAAAGGGTGTGCTCCTCTAGAAATTCCCCTCCTGAGCATAGGCAGGTTGAGGTTGGTCGACACTTGAGTATATATGAGTACATATATAGTTCGCGCTATATATCCAAACCGCCATATGCAATCGGTACTCACAACGCAGCTTTTAATCCATTGATTCAGTAATAAACGCTTAACTTGTTGGCTGATGATTCCAATTGTGTCATTATCATTCAATATGACTTGGAGAGCTCCATTACAGGAGTTCTCTTGCATCTTTCTACTAGTTTCTTGCACGCTGAAGAAATCACGACGTTGATGTTCATAACTGGAGAACGATATAATTCGCAAGTATATGCTTTTTTATTTTTATAGAATTAATCTCTTGAATTCAACAACCCTGGCATTCTATTGAATGAGCAAACAACACACGGGTAATAAGCAAATAAAGAAGGAATATATGAAAGACGCATAGAATTATAATACACAACGAAATACCAACCAAGGCGGGCACCAAATGGAAGGGGATCACCCGTATAAGTTTACCTTAGACAGTAACTAGATTTGAAATACAATTCAAACTCTGTCCGCTACCAGACCCTAACCTTCAACATGGGCAACAAACTTGCTTGTGGAACAAAGGAAATTGAACAACACAAGCGTACACACTTGCACTGCTCCTATCAAACTCAAGCAGATAGCAATGAGAGCTTGAATGCAGAAGACTACCAAATGAAGTAGGGATAAGAGCGGGACGGACCTAAGGATCAATTCTTAGTACATCCAATTCAAATCTGAAAAACTTTTATTTCAAAATTCCGAATATGGCGGATTAAGAATTTTTGCAACTACAGTTGTAGTTGTAATCAAACAGTAGAAAACAATACTAGCAGGAAAAATTAGTTGCAATTGCAATAATTTTAAATATTATGCAATTAACCAAACACTTTTTTGTTAAAATTCAATATCACAAGTTTTCTCTACTTTTGAAGGATTTACTACTTTAAATTACATAATTCTTCCATTAAAATAAGAATTATGAAATTATGATATTGATATGTCATGCATCAACATGGTAAATCCATAATAAAATTAAATTATCAGAATCTTAATATAATTAAAAATAAAATAAAAAACAACAGTACCAAGAAGCTAGTTCAAGAAAATTGGCCACCACAAAAGATCTTGACTAAATTCTTTTAATAAGAAAATATCTTTGTAGGCCATAGGAACGAGAGAAGCAGAAAATGTTAGTAAAACTTTGCTTTCCCCAAAGACTTTTTGTTCTTTTTTTATATTCTAAAACTTTGCTTTCCCCAAAACTTTTTGTTCTTTTTTTATATTCTAATTACAAAAAAGAATAAAAATAAAAAAAATCCTTTTCTGTTTTCAGACGGAGCACCCTCTTCTCATCCGTTCGATTATCCCAACGTCATTATCACTCACCTTCCCATAAAAAAAACTATTTATATATCCAACATCACAAGCCAGAGCTTCTAAATCCTGCCAAACACAAAACAAAACTGAACAAAGTTTGAGTTTTTCCAGTGGCAACCAGAAAATGGTGAACTTTGATGGGCTGTGGTCGAAGAAGACTTGGGTTGGATTGGGGTTAGGCCAGTTTGTTTCCCTTCTCATCACTTCAACTGGCTTCTCATCTTCCGAGCTCTCCAGAAGAGGTGAAGCCTTTTGGTTGTAGCATTTGTCTTAAAGATGGGATTTTTAGAATGCCCATGTTGGAAAGTTTTGATTTTGTCTCTGGGTTTTATTTCTGGGGGGTGAAGCCTTTTGGTTATAGCATTTGTCTTGAATATGAGATTTTTAGAATGCCCATGTTGGAAAGTTTTGATTTTGTCTCTGGGTTTTTATTTTTGAACTGGGTATTGTTGCTTGGTTTCAGGTATCAATGCTCCCACATCGCAGTCCTTCTTGAATTACGTCCTGCTGGCGATTTTCTATGGTGGTTTTGTGATCTACTGGAGGAAGCCCCTGCAGGTGTTTCTTGGATTTGCTATTTAATTTGAGTGAGAATTTCCAGTAGAGTTTTGAAATTTATATGGTCTCTGCAGCTTTAATAGGATTATTTCTTGATTACAGGATATTTGTAGAATAGAGTCAACTTATGCATCTCAAAAGTGTGTGGCTAGTATTAGTTGAGCCTACCCTTTCTGATTTTAAACTAAATTAAGCATCTTTCGTATTATTGTCCGGTGCAGGATTTTAATATAATATGCACTTTTTATGGGAAAGAAATACTGTAGGCATTTTATCAGCATCATATAAAATCAATGCTATACTACGGAATCGAGTTTCCCCTTAGGCCTTTTAGTATTGTATTTATTGTATGTTACCAAATAGATATGCAAGATGAGCACAAGCTTATCCTCATACTTTGCAATATATATAGGGAGATGACTGCTTCAAGAAGAGAATTATTCCTTCCACATTTTAGTTTCTTCTCAATAAGCTTTTTTTTTTTAATGAATTATTTGTGCCTCTCGCCATCAATCTTGTGGAAATTTGGCAAATGGTAGTTCAAATTCTTCCAGTCTTTCTTGTAGCAACGTGGAGCTACTTCATTGATTGATGCATCGAATTGCCTTGCCAATAGTAAGAATTTGGTCAATCTTTCCAAGAATTCTTATTGATTTTAGGATGCTTTGCATGGCTTACCTCATTATAATGGAGATGGGCTTGATAAAAGCGAAATGGACAATGAATAAGACATTAGAATTTAACTACATTAGAATCAAGATATTTTGCATCCTCATTCGGTCTTTTTACTCTCAGACCTTCTATTAGTTCTAGTTTTTTATTACTAAACTTACTATTCTTATTTGTGTGCAGAAGCCTTGGTATTATTACCTTATGCTTTCTATTGTTGATGTTGAGGCCAATTATCTTGGTGAGTACCTAGTTTATTATGGTTTAATCAATATGATTGAAATAGTTCGTAGGACTCGTTTTGGATAGAGAATTACTATCTTTATGATGAATATCATTGTACTGACACCGAAACATCTGTTCCCTGATAAAAGTTTCTGCAAATGAGATCTGTTCGAACGTGATTTTGAAAATGATAACATTTACTATTCTCTGGCAGTATAGTTTTTTTTTTTTTATCTTTTCCTGTAAGATCATAAATCTTTTTACGTAGACTCTTTCTTTTTGCCCAAACCGAGATTTTTTATGTCTGATTTACACACTAGCTATATGCTCAAAAAATTTATACGCTAGCCACTGGCTACCGATAAGTTTTATGGAAGTCTGCTTATATAGCTTGAAGTTAATATTTTCTTTAGGCTTCAAACCGATTGTCTTTGCTTATTGCAACCAAAGCTACCTGAGACTGGATTTTTGTGTGTAGTGGTGAAGGCTTATCAGTACACATCTTTGACAAGTGTCATGCTTCTGGATTGTTGGTCGATTCCGTCTGTCATATTTCTTACCTGGATGTTCTTAAAGACAAAGTACAGATTTAGGAAGTTTGCTGGTGTAGCCATCTGCATCTCTGGACTGGTTTTGGTCGTATTTTCTGATGTGCATGCAAGTGATCGTGAAGGTAATCAACTGCTTTTTAGCTATAGATTATGTGCAACTTTAAATTTAAAAAAGAAAAGTTATTCCAGCCTTACAATTTGCTATTCAGAAGAAATTGTGTATGTTGGCATCAAGATAAAGATTCTAACAAATAAATTCTTTTTACCATTTGAGTTTAACTTTGGATGATAGATATTAATAGACTATTAAAATATGTCTAACCCTGGTTATGACCTTGGAGTTTGTTGTGGTGCCAGAACATCAGATAGTGCTATAGCTACTCATGTTCAAATTCAGCCAATGAGGCATTTTAAGGGAGTATAGGTATTAAAAAAAAATATTACTCGTCCTTAGCCACAACTTCTTCATGTAAAATAAATCGTTTTCTCTTTCCATAAACCTTGTGATGGAGATCAGATTTGATTTGAGAGTAGATTTGATTAGATTTGGATCTTGTTAGGATTTTGAAATATTTGATTGGATTATGATTTTATTAGGATTATGATTTTATTAGGATTTTGAATTCTATTATGATTTTGTTTGTTAGAGTTTTCCTATATATATGGGTTTTGTATGAAGTATTGAGATAAATGAATAATATTGGAAAATTTCTCAAAATTTTTTGCATGGATTTCACTCAAATTAAAATCTTTTCTCGTGGATTCGTAAAGAGTGGGCGTGGATTTGCCTGGGTAGATTCCCAAATCCTGTAAGCTCTTTCCCAATTTCTCCAAAAAAAATCATAATTTTCAAACCCCAATCTTAATTTCGCTTTCGTCCTGCGTCGAACTTGGTATCGGAGCCTAGATTTTCTTCTCTATCACTATCTTCTTCTTCCACATCTCCATCTTTTTATTTTATTTTTACTTTTCTATTTTAGTTCTTAAAAAGAGAGAGAGAGCGAGAGAGTGAGAAAAACATATATGAAAAAGAAAAAAAAACCAGATCGGAAAGAGGAAAAAATAAAAATAAAAAAAATAACTTTCTTCTCCCCTCATCTTCTTCTCCCCGACCCATTCCCCCTCAACCCAACCCAAAACCCACAACAACTTTACCAAACCCTCCCCAAATCCTCTCTGCTGCCATCTCCAAATTCCCAACAAACTCAACCCAAACTCCACTTCCCCACCACCTCTTCAGTCAACATTTCCGAATCCTCTTCCTCCACATTCCTTCTCTCTCCCTCAACATCACCTTCGACTCGCTCTCCTCCACATCTTCTCCTTCTTCTTTCTCCTCCACCGAACCGATCTCCACCCCGCTCTCCCTTCTACGGCGAATCTGCAGCAACAACAACAACAACAACTGCAGCAATAACAAGTAGCAACAACAGTAGCAACAAGCAACAGTAGCAACAACAACAGCAGCAATAAGCAACAGCAGCAGCAACAAGCAGCAGCAAGCAGCTGCAGCAGCAACAACTCAAAAGCTTGCCGCAGCCGCACCGCCCTTGTCTGCCTCTCCGTCTTCGTCCAGCGAAGCTGCCACCTTTAGCTAGCATTGCCGCCGCCTCCAACCACAACATCGCTGCCGATCATCCTCTCTCACAACAACGAAGAATCAACTCCCTTTGGTTCGTTTGGACTTGGTTTGTGATTTGGATTTAATTTGGGTTGGTTTAGTAATTAGTATTGATTTGGATCCATTTAATTAAACTCACATCGAAGAAGAAAAGAAAAGGTTGGATTTAATTCAGTTAGACCCCCGACCCGCAGCTTCAGATCTGACTCACATCTTCATATTCGACCTGCAGTTTCAAATTGGGTTCAGTCTACAGTGCAGACCCGTTAAGAGCAGCATACCCGTTAAAGGGAATTTGAGATTCAGAGCCCGTTTCAACTCCGATTCAAACCGTTTTCGAGCCTCCGTGATTCTTGGGTATTTCCTAAACTTTTTGAGCTAAAATTTTGAGTTGATTATATGAGATTCATGTTCTATAATCAATACATCAACAAAAATGCTGAAAAATCGCAAGTTGAGCATGATATGTATGCTATTATACCCATTTTTTACGGTTTCGATGATCGACAAAATTATCAAAATTGGGAGAATCAAATCTAAGATTTCTTTTTAGATTCTGATTTGACTTCAGCACAGAAATATCTCTACGCTCAACAAAAGTTAGGTGGAGAAGTATATATTTGGAGTAGAGAGTATAAATTATGCTTGCATTGGGATATCCTGTGATGTTTACTTCGTAATCGGTATGCTCAACGCCACCTTCCAAATTTATTGTCATCATCTCATCAGTTTCCATCGTCTGAGCCTAAAATAAATAATGAAAAACTTCAATGTATGATTGATGAGTTTGAAAAATGTAAACAAATACTTACCAGTATTAAAAAGAGATTCGAACAACCATATCTTCGAAAGTACAATGAGCAACGGGATGAAAAAAGTCAAATGGTTAATGATGATAGTATCGCCAAAAAGTTCAAAACAGATATTCCTACTTTTGATGATGAGTATATTTTGGAGCTATATTAGATACAGAAGTTCATGATGAGTCATTATTAATGCCAGATGGAACTTCCTTTCCATCCATAAAAGTTGAAAAATCAAAAGTTTAGATTTCTGACAATTTCTCAGTGGAACCAACTGCGAAGTTTTAGCCGCATAAGAATGCACCTGATGATCATAGTTGTGAGCAGAAACTAACAGAAATACCTTCTACTCTCCTATATCACATGCCCATGAAACCGACAGTTTCTTTAGAAAACTTTCTGCTAAAATTTCGTAAGAAACTTCGTCGATAATTCGTGTTTACTGATAGTATTTACATATCAGTTGCAGATATACAGAAAGTACAAGAACTTCCAGTCCAAAGCGAGACTTCAGACAGAAAAGAAGTTATTATTGATGATGAGATAAAAGCAACAGTTCTTCTTGAGAGATTCATTACATAAATTATGATGAAATTACCGACTAAACATATGGATTCCTATAAAGTTTCGAAGAAGTTTGCTTCCACTATTTATGGCCAGAATAATTTATGCGATCTACAGTCATCTGAAACTGATTCACGAAAGAAGTCAGTTCTATCTCCACCGTCTTGGTTCAGATGTGATATACTACATACGGTTCTTCGATCACTACCAATGGCCCAATTGGGATACTTCGTGGATGTTGATCAGTTCAACCCGGACATATTTATCATTTCTTATCTCCGCATTCATCGGAGATTAATGTTTTGAAGCCGGGGAGAATTAATGGAGATCAGATTTGATTTGAGAGTAGATTTGATTAGATTTGGATCTTGTTAGGATTTTGAAATATTTGATTAGATTCTGATTTTATTAGGATTTTGGATTCTATTAGGATTTTGTTTGTTAGAGTTTTCCCATATATATGGGTTTTGTATGAAGTATTGGGATAGATGAATAATATTGGAAAATTTTTCAAAATTTCTTGCGTAGATTTCGCTCGAATTAAAATCTTTTCTCGTGGATTCGTGGAGAGTGGGCGTGGATTCGCCTGGGTGGATTCTCAAACCCTGTAAGTTCTTTCTGTTTCTCTTCAATTTCTCCAAAAAAAATCCTTACCTTAATTTCGCTTCCGTTCTGCGTCACCTTACTTCTTAACCATTGGTTTTCAAACAGCAAGTCTAGGAATGATACTTGTTTTATTTATATTCCTTAATTTTATTTGATAACGAATTAAATTTCTGCAGAAAGTGATGCTTACTTTCCTATTGGAGGCTTGTACACTAGCTTTCATACTTGTAGTTTCTCTTATCTGTCGATATTTCAATTATCATTAATTTTAAAAGACAAGAAAAAGGCAAAATGAGTTGCAGGATTGTATTTAACCTTATCCTTCATATGCACTGCCCCACTTATTAAATTTAATTAAAAAAAAGAAGACAACTGCTCTCTTATTAAAATTATAAAAAAGACGTGTGCCAATATGTAGCGGTAAAATTGTTTTCATAAGGTTTCATTGAACAACGCTGCAGTAAAAGTGCTCAGCACCTCAATCAAGAAGTTGGCCAACAAAATCCTTGTACAATATAGTTTTTATCCATCATGTAGTTTCTCCCATTTCCGTGTTCATAATGAATATTGCAAATGAAAATTTTATAATCTTTCTTTAATTGTTTTTCAATTCATGATAACATTCTTACATTTCCATGACTGTACATGACTGTTCAACATTATCACGATTTAATTGCGTTTTTTTCTGTTTATTAAGAGATATTCCCAATGAAAGCATTTTATTCATTTGCATACTTTTATCTTTAGTACTCTTTAGTACTGTAACAGTACACATATATTTTCCTTATTACTTACTGGGTTTAATCCCCTAGGTTTCGAACCCAGGTTTAGAAAGCGAAGAAGGAGAACTAGCCCCAATTAAAAAGCCGTATTTCATTGACCACTGAGATTTTCGTAACCTACAATGAGATGTCTATATTTGTAAAAAATTTTGTTAGACAAAAAACTGGTTTTGCAACTCATTTTTTCCCTCTCATTTTCATATCAGGAGGCCCTAACCCTTTGAAAGGAGATATGCTTGTGATTGGTGGATCCATGCTTTATGCAATTAGCAACGTTAGCGAGGTATGCCCTCATCCATTCTTTTTCTCAGGTGCATAGAGTTTATAGTTCGATCGCCTACTTTTTGTTTAATTGCTATACAAAATTAGCACAAAACCCAAGAACTATTAAGCTTAGTTCTAAATAAGTTGATGAATTTATAAATTCTTAATCTCTTGATACTACAACTAGAGTTTATATCCAGAATCGTGAAAAGCTTTTGGATTCCATTCCTACAAATTCTGCAACTTTTTTACAACTTGAGATGTCTCTTTAGTTAATTGTTGTACATTGCACCTGACAGACCCTAGGCCCGTAGTACTTAAGAGACACCTTCATCCGCCTAATACTCAAACTCGGGTATATTTCTTCCTCTTTTTCCTTCTTGTTTCAGTAGATTCAAGGCGACTCGCACATGGTAGACTTGGTCTCAATGTCAATCTCCATGGAGGTTACTTGTAACTACCGTTGAATATGCATGTTTTTCGAAAAGTTTTATTAAAATAATTAGTCCGACAATATGTACCATGATGTCTTATATATCACTCAACTTTTATTCGTATCTTTAACTGGTGAAGTTATTTATGGTAGCTGAATGATAATCTCTAAGCATATGGTAGCTGACTTTGTTAACAAAAAGATTTGTCAGATTCAGTTAAGTACCATGCTTTTCTACTTTGAAAGGTTTGATCGGGAGATTAATTATTTTACTATGTAAGAAGGTTAGGCAATTTCTCGTAATTAGAAGATTAGTTGATGTATAAGTTATATAACCTAACTTCATCCATAAGTTGTCATTAGTAACCAGAAACTACACGTTATTATCTTGTTGTCAATGTTTTTAGCGGAAATCATAGGTTTGTTCTGCAACAATTTTCAGGAATTTCTGGTGAAGAAGGGGGACAGGGTCGAGCTAATGGCAATGCTTGGCATATTTGGAGGTGTTGTAAGTGGCATTCAAATGTATCCTTGGCTTTTTGATCTTGGGAAGCAACCATTACAGTTGAACTCGATACAATCACATTCAGTTTATGTTACAGTTTTTAGTACAGTTGCACTGAATTAGTTGCATTCAGTTTATGTTACAGTTATTCAAAGCCGAGCAATCCCTCTGCCCTGTTAGTAACTAATTTAGAACCATTTAGTTGTACATTTCATAGTAAATTAAGAATAGTTTAATTGTAAAATACTAGAACTGCTCCGAGTACCAAGGATATAATAGGATTTCCATTGATCAGCAAGCTAAATTGCATCCTCACTGTAATATAATCTTAAATATCATCCTAATCCTAGAAGTAATCAGTCTTGGTTCTCCTAGAAATAAAATGTCATTTGCAAAAATAAAAAATTGCTACCATTTTGGATAAAAATTTCATTGATGCACAAATAAATTGCATTTTCCCCTCATATATCACAGCCAATTCAGCTAAGGCAACTTAAGCGAATAGTTTATTGTTTTAGAACAAAACAGCATTAGAAAACCAATGAACAACAAAACTGAAGAGGCTATGTAAAATGTATCTTGGCATCTACAACTATACCATCTGCTCATCTTAGTCGATTGGTAGCTTCAAGAATTTGGCGTTTGGTTCCTTCCAATTATTTCCTGAACTAATTACTGGAGCTTAGAGTAGTTTTCACGTCTACCTGCATGTAAGATATGTCTTTAGTTAGTATGATCCATTCGGCATGTAATTAGATACATTTTCTTAAGAAGAATAGCATAATATAACTAACCGTTTGTTTTGCATGACATTTACAATCTATACCAATTATCTAACAGATTGGGCAACTGCTTGCGAGTTGTGATGGATGGTGCTATATAGAGGGACTCTATGTTATGTGTAGAGTTGGGTAGAGTATATCTTTACCGTGAACTAATATCTGACATGTTTTCACGCATTGTATAAAGACTGAACTCGCTTACCTTTTATAACATGCCGAGCTGTGAAGTCCTTCAGCCTCCAAGAGTATTTTCAGTAAGATTTGCTTCTGGTCAATCCTTTTCTTTTATATTCTTTCCTTTTCATAATTCTAAGCTTCTCTCAAATTACGCAATTTTAATCTTCATAAACAAAAAGGTTGTCAATGCTGCAGAAGGTCTTGTGTTGTAACCTAACCTTTCAATTTATTTTTCTCGGCACATATGATTACGCAATTTATTGCTTCTATATTCACCCCCATCGTTATAGTCTTTTTCTATCGTAAAATTTGTTCCCTTAATTATTCCTCCAGAAGCATAGTCGAGCGCAGTGAGCTCAGATCTATCCACTGGACAACTGGTGCAGTAAGTCCATCGCCTACGGTTCCATAATGAGTTTCTATGTTCTACGATTGATTCTCCTTTCGTTCAGTACATTGCTCATCCGATCCTCATACATGGATCGCATCATCATAATTTGGTTATCTATGCAGGTGCTACCATTTGTTGGATTTGCTCTGGCAATGTTCCTGTTCTACTCCACTGTTCCAATCATACTGAAGGTTTTTTTTTTTTTTTTTTTTTTTTTTTTTTTTTTTTTTTTTTTTTTAATCTAGAAATATTTGAAAATTCATGCTAGGCTTTTATTTAGGCTAAATTAGAAGAAATCCCCCATGAAGTATCAACGTTTTCTCAGAAACCGCGTAAGCATTTTTATGTTATGTAAAACTCTATGGAGTTTTAAATTTCATGGAAACCCCCAATCGGCATAACAGAGAGATTAATTGATCAATTTAAAAATGCAGCAAGTGTCATCTCCAACAACTTCAGATCTACATATTCTGAGTAGCAAATGCCATCTCCAAGTGCGTGCCTATATAATGTATTTTTAAATCGATCCATTAAAACTCCATAAAATTTGGAATTTCATAGGGATTTACACAAACCTACTTTAGCCTTTTATTTATTTATGTACATCTTCATCTACTGATAAAGCCACAGGCCAACAAATCCTAGGAGTCGTACATTTTAATTCATCTATTTATTATTTCCGCTCTATTGTGCAGAAAAGTGGATCAACTATGCTTAACCTCTCGCTTCTGAGCTCTGACATGTGGGCCGTCCTAATTCGCATCTTTGCATATCATCAGAAGGTTGTAAACAATTTCTGCGGCTACGACCATATAACTGTCATAGAGAGCTTATGGATCTTAAGGCAATATGTTTTGTGTGTTTTGTGTACTTGTAGGTTGATTGGATGTACTTCATCGCTTTTGGGGCTGTTGTAGTGGGGCTCGTGGTTTATTCTGGGTACTCGTTATTGCTCGCCTAATTCTATTTTCTCTTAAAACTTTTCTAGTATGGAAACTTTGTCAGCAATCATTTTTATCGTCGTCGTCTAATGCAGAGGTGATAGAGAACAAGGTGAGAGTACTGACCCAGTTTTTGAGGCCGACGCTGAAATAGAGAAGAGAAGGGACGAAGAGGCTGGCATGGGTGATCCAGCCAAAGGGTCCTTGGCCGCAGCTGAGATAATGTAAGCTTAGAAATGAGAAACAGTGAACTTAAAATTACGGGTGCTACTGTAATAGCAAGAACAGGAGAGGTGCCATAAAAATAAAAAGGAGTATCTGGTCAGAAAGTAGAGAGCCCTTTCTAGCTCTCACGATGGCAGCAGCAGTGTTAAATTTTGTGAAGAAATGGGATGAGCATTTGCGGAAATGTTTTCAACCACAGGGAGCGGCGGTTTGGCCTGGCCTGAGAAATTTCTTCTAAAAGCACGGTCAGTTCTTTTCTTTTTCTTGTATGATTGCTGGCAATTCAGCAATTTTGGTGTGTATTGATGTCAGAATCGAAATTATTATAAGTGCTTTACCTATGCACACAATGAAAGAAATGGATTTATCCTGCTAACTCTTTTGGTCCATGTGATCATAATTTTCAGCAGTATCTTGATATAGCTCTCATAATATTCCACTTTCAACAGTATCTACAAAAATATCTTGATCCCCCCCCCCCCCCCCCCACAAAAAAAAAAAATCAAGAGTCTCAAGTGAATTTGGTCAACTTTACTCAGCACCCACATCAACCCCTTTACTCTTCAAATATTCCTTGGCCTCTGCTATATCCTGCACATAGGAAGTTTATCAATCATTCAGATTTTTCAGTATAGCAAGTAGCAGCGGAGACGTTTACAGCAAAACAAAATATTCATTCAGAATGAACACTCGACAGGTAAAAAAAAAAAAAAAAATGGAACTTGCAGACTGGAAACAGAAAAAGCACAGTAAGTATGGAATCATTCAATACCGCAAAATGGTTGAGGAAATGTATAGATCCATGACTGAGACCAGATAAAAACTATTGGCTGAGGTCAGAGAAGCACGATACAAACACAACAACTTGATAAACAAACACCATTAAACTTCAACGTATGTGAGCTTATAATATGAATCAACTATGTTTCTTACAGTGTCATGAATCAGAAGCCACATAGAATCCATCCAATTACAGTTCAAGATCTATAATACATGTTCCAGTAATCAGAGTCATTGTTCCAATTTCTGAACATACAAACAACGAAATCAAGTTTTAAAAACTTCACATTTCTAAGTGCATTAAGTTTCAAAAGCATTAAGTTTCAAAACTATAGCTTGCTTTTCCTCCTATAGAAAACTTTTCCTATCTGGAAAGAAATGCTCACTGATCACATCTGATGTCAGTGAGTACAACAATCGTTTGTTCAGTAACATAACTTAATTTGGAAACTTACCAACCACAGCTTTCTAAGATTTGAATAATGATGACCAAATCTGGGAAGCGAAACCAGAATTATGCAGGCCATTGCCACCTTACAGATTGAGAATTGATCTGTTAATCTAAATTTAATCAACAAGTGAATCTTGTACTATCCTATCTCAATTCAATCCATTGCCATAGTCTATCCCTGCCTGAGTCACAAACTCAAATTTGTCGAGCTTATGTACTTAGAATTCAGGTTTGATATGCTTCCAAACAGTTCTCCAACCTTAAGACCATAAAAATATGTTAAGAAAATTCCTTTTGATTTACTCTTCCTCTGTTTTTTTTATTTAATAGAAAGGATGAGTATTCAAGTGCCTATACAAACTGTAACTCCCTACATCAAACTGAGCACAAATCCAACAAACATAAACTACATCAATCCAAGGGCCAAAACCAAAAACAACAAAAGTCCATCACCTAAGCAAGTTCCCCCATGAGTCTTATGGATTGATATTCCAGCGTCAATTATACTTCTAGCTTTAAAAATTTGGCTAATTTGATGTAATGTTCTAAATGAAAATCACTGGAAACCATCATTTACAAGTGGCGTAAAAGTTATTCCTGTTATCTGAGAAGAATCTGAGATCAACCATTTTATGTTGCACATAGGAATGCAATCGTCAAATCAGAACCACATTATGCCCCCTTCCCCAAGTTAAGACTTCACAGTTCTTCAGCAGAAAGATTCAAGGAGAAAAAGAAAACTGTCCATGGCTTAAATGCTTCCATATGATCACCTCTAGAGACCGTTTGAAATGCTCTTGGGCTCAGTTTCTTCTCAGTCCAATTTATCTCACTGTCTAAGCACCATAATCAGTTCTGTTGCATCAAGCTAAAACACCTTGACTTGTTGTATATCTGATCTGACAATTAAATTATACTTTATTTGATCTGATTTATGGCTACTTTTATAAACATAAAAGATGCCCAGCATTCTACATTCCCAGCTTCCTGATGCCTTCCCCTTTAATAAATGGTTTGCGCTAACATGATGCTAATTCTTATTATAACTAGGCTGGAGCAGCGGTATAAAGAGAGTTTGGGAAATAAGAACTCCATGGATTTGAATCATTGAAGATAGTCTAGTGCTTCTATTTCTTAAAAGAATAAAATGCTAGAATCATTGAAGATAGTCTAGTGTTCCAATTTCTTAAAAGAACAAAATGCTAGTCATATCTTGCCTTCTGTAATAACTCATTCCTCAATTCTTAGAACTCTCAAGTTCATTTTACTATTTAAAAATCTTTTGCTTTCTTTGATCAATGAAAGTTTTAAAAAAGTGATTTTGTACTAGTTTCAACACTAATGGCAACAAAGAAAAAGGCTTTAAGCAACTTTTCTTATCGAAACTTAACTGTCAAGTAGAATTACATATGATCTATAGGCTCAGACACGAGTGGTATCCTCGGACAGGGAGATGTTAGACATGACAATATCCTCCATCATCAAGATACAAAGACATGACTAATATGTGGATTTTTACTTGCTAATGTACATATATTTAACTCGTACAATTATATCAGGCAGTTATTCAGGTATTGAAGCTAAAATAATAAAATGAACCATAAAACACTTATGTAGAGGAAAGAAAAAGGTTGAACCATAAACATTTAGGTAGCATATTCCATCTTGTATATATTGTTGAGGAGATAAAAGATTTAAACACTTGTAAGTGTCTGGCATGAAGGGACAAGCTGTCACGTCAAACACTCGCCAAACATGCCGATTTTTTAGGTGAAATGTATCACATAGCATAAAGATTCACAATTTTCGAATACTTTTGAAGTCTGTGAATGGAAATTAATTGTCAAACAAAATACACTTTATTAATGATAGAGTTTATTAATTAGAAATAAACTATGAATAGATTTTGAAAATTAAGCCGTAGCTTGATTAATTACCCTGCTTTTACATGTGAATGTTCATATTTCCAGTTATAGTTAATTACAGAGACGAATGAACCACCTACACCTACTTTTATGCATGCATTCACAGGGTTTATGCTATGGTGGCCCCTGACTAATGGCCTTAACTTGAACAAACATAAATAAGAACAAATATAAATAAGGGGATTATTAACTAGATTTAAAATCTTGTAACAAGAACGGACGTTCCTGTTTCTTTATCATTTAGTGTTCATTTGTCATATACAGGTTTCAGATGCTACAAGAGTGTGCTAGACTATGCAGTTTACTTCGTTTGGAAAAGACGAACAACGAGGCCCCATTTTGATAACCACAAAATCAAAAGATATCATGATATCTTGTGATATCTAAAATATTAAATTCAAAAAAGTTTGTTTGGAAGATAAATCAAGGATTTCAAATATCATGACCTTACCCAAAAGATCATGATATTAGAACTTCCATTATAAGTCAATTTTATTATCAGATATATTTTTTTTTCCATGTGAGATATTTTACCAATGTCCTTGGGCACTGGCAGAGCCGTTCCTTTTTTTTTTCCCCTCCTTCCATTTTTTACCCACAATGGCTTCCCATTCTTTTTCATCTTTTCCCATAAAATCTTTCGCATTTATCTTTTTCCCAAAATATATATGCGCTAAATTTGTTTTTTTATAATGTATACATATTCTAAATTTAAAGGATGGTTATTTAGAATTACTAGTTTGCCAAATACATGAAAATAAAAAATTGCTATTAAATTATGATGGCCCAAAACAAATTTGAAAAGATATTTCTTATCATGAATTTACAACTCACAATATAAAATATCAAGATTTTAATGCCACGCATCCAAAAAGAAACCTATACAAATATCATTCAGGATAGAGAAGGATGGATGCAATGCATGTGATGACAAAGATAAAAGAGAGACAGGGTACAAAATCATAGCATATAATCACTAATTATTCACCAGCATTACATTATTTCTTCAATGTACTAAATCATAGCAAATAATTCCACATATACTAGATCTATGATCAACATAATACAAAATTAATGATTTTCCAAAAAAACAACATTTTGTACCTTTAGATCAATAGGCCAATCAACCTATAACCCATGAATTTTGGTATACGTGAACCATAAGGAATGAAGATTAATATAGTAGTGATCCCATCGAAGTGAAAAGGGGAACACAAGTTTTTGCTAGAAGCTCAGGCTAACTTAGCCAGAGACCAGAGTGTCACTCTAGCCTTTGTTAACCATATATAAGGGCATAACTAAGTTGGTTACACCCACCCATTAAAATGCATGATGTCAAACAAAATTCCACTCAGTTTATTTTGATCTACTTGTCTTCAAACATCCATCCAAAAAAAAATCATACATTTTAAATGCCGATTACATAGGCATCAAGTGGTTGGCAAATGCAGTTTCTAGATAATATAAACACGTCTTATTTTGCATGGAGTTATACCTAGGCAAACAAACATTTAAAATGTGCGATTTTTGAGCATATATGTTTTAAGACGTATAAAACAAGATGAATGGTCAAATTTCATTTTGTATAGTGCATTTTGGTGGTGGACATAATTAGCTTCATTATGCCTGAGGAGCATTAAGGCCTCTCCCCTCTCCCTATATGTATGTGTGTGTGGAGAGTGAGAGATGCCATATCGGATTTTGACGTACCCACAACATACTGCATAATATCAGCCCAATTTCGCAAATACTTTTGAAAGATATGCTTGATATTGCTGATTATGATTCCATAAATGATCAGCCAATACTACTACTGACTTCAATATTTCAAACCTTTGCACTAACCAACCCCAAATTGCATATAAAACTCACTGCATTTGAATTCAAATCCAGACTACTATCTTTTGGCTTTTAGAATTTTGGAGAATGCAATTGTTACAGACAGTTGGATTAGAAATCCAAATTCTGGCAGTCTTGCGCCGACCACCCCTTTAATGCACACAAACATCAAATGATGGCCAGGAGGTGACACAATTTGCAAAAAATGTAAAATGTGCATGATTAAATTATATAATTGATGAAGCTTAATCAAGGGAATCCAAAAAAATTGAAATTTAAGAGTTACTTGAAGGAAAGACTTCTTGTTCTTTCAAATAACTTGAAAACTAAAAAGAAAATCATGAAAGAATCTTTGATTCTGTGATAGTGCAAGGGAATTTGACTATATAATTCAACAAAGTAAAATGCAAAACAAATCACTGACAGAAGTCAATTCTTAGGACTTGACATTGATGTGCAAAAAGAATCAGGGAGCACCTTCTGCAAAAGTACAGCTTCCTGAGGACATGTTGGGAAGCGCATCAAACCAACTCCAACCATTAGAAGACCGTAGCATCCTAGCGCTACAACCAAGTAAATTGGAAGCTGAAACAGAGCAATGGTGAAAGTTAGCATCATTCACAACCCACCAAGTAACATAATTCAAGAATAGTAATTAAAACCTACCAATAAAGCATAGCTCTGTGGAACAACTGAAGTCGATAAAAGGCCAATCCATATGGCAGATAAAGCCACTAATAAGGATAAAATCTTTAAAATCTGCTTCATTTGGTTAAAAGGCTGTGTCTTCCAAATTCAGCCTACAAAAGACACATTCATAAGGTGGAAAGTAATTAGGAAAGTAAAATGAACTAAAGTACTATTTATAACTATTGTAGATCAAAAGAATCTGCTGAGGGGCAAATCCCAGTTTAGGCCCTTATTTTTCAGGGAAAAGATTGGACCTTATTTCACTGGTTAGCACATTGAATTGTTCAGGTTGCAGGAAAGGGAAGAAGTTGAAATAATGAAAGAAAGAGAATATCTGACTAGTTTATTTTATGAGGAAAAAAAGTAAGAGAAAACAAGTGAAGGAGAGAGGTGGGAAACTACCTGGAGGAATTTGGTGAATCAGCTGGTGCTAAGAAACACTAGAAATCAGATCATAGATAAGGGAAACAGAACACATACAAAATGGGCTAGATGTGCAGGTTGGGTAAAGGACCAGAACCAAACCCAAAGTATGAACCTACTTTGGGAGCATTCTTTGATGTCATGAAAGTATCGGAAAAGTGTTTCACTAGCTAGACGTATCTGAATCAAGAGTCTCTCGAACTTCCAAATACTGAATATGTTGAGATCACATTATGGTAATCTTGTTAGTCATTGTGTTTTCATTCATAATTGAAATCTTTGATACTGTTACAGTGCACAGTTGAAATTCTAATAAAGAGGTCATATGCTTTATCAGAAAATGCACTCCCTTTGCATTGTCTGCATCCCATGTGAGATACTCTTGGAACAACAAATGAATATCACAAGCAATGAAGCCAAAAGCATGAGATATTAGGAATGCAATAAAATTGGTCAAAATATACGATAATCAGATATGATTAATTAAAATTCTCATATCGCTTAAAGTATAAGGACTATGTAACAAATCAAGGCTTGAAATATTGAAATAGGTATTAGTTTTGGCTAATCATTTATGGTAACAAAATCAACAATATTGGGAGTATTGGATCGGCAATGTCAAAAATATCTGCAAATAGACTGTGTACCATATATCATGTATCAAATACCTCAAAATCTAATATGTTATATGCAAAATATATAAGTATCAGCTGATATTTAAAATCTTGCAACAAACGTAATATTGACATGTGGGTACCACGAGGTATATCAATATGAAGTTTTCTAGCAGCCAGATACTTGCATTACTATTGACCTGTTCTTACTGTCATTCAAATGCAGCATCAAGAGCTTAAAGGTTATTTCACATAAGCAAAGTTTACAAATTAGGACATGTACCGTGTATTGTTAACCCGTCATGTTGTGTATCATATTGCATTTCGTACCATATGATACACTATTCAATGTGTTGTAGGTAAGTAATCAAGTACATAACAATGCAGATTAAAAATATAACCAAATTTAAAGAATAAGTCAATGAACAACTAAGGAGAAATGTTATAAATCGGTAAAATATAAAATACAAGTCAATAGCTATATATAAATAGGAACCGACATTCATTGTGTACAAGTGCAATATAATACCATGGTAAAACCTCTTAGCAAGTGTCCAAGAGGTAGGGGATTCAAACCCCTCTTTTAATAGGCTACAACCTTTAAAGAGAGATCAAGATAGACACAACTACAGCCTTCGTTTCAAAAAGAAAGTCCGCCAAGCAATGACCCTGCGATCATGGATCAAAATCATAACTATAACAAACATAATCGATCACTAGATTCATTTGAAACTGATGTGTGGTATTTTTGTTCCTTTCCTTCATATTGTTCGCTCTCCTTCTAAACTATCCTCTTCCCCTTTCCTACGCATATCTTCTTATTTGAACCTACATTCAAATTATGTGTCTTACTAATAATATTTTTAAAAAACTTATTAGATACTAACTATTGAAATAAACTAACTGATTAAACTTCTACTATTACCTCTTTTCCTCTTGTTTCTTCTTCAACTACAAAACACTCATGATTATCTATCCAAGTGGTATCTTTTGATAAACATGATCCTTTCTTCATAGTCAATTCATAACTTTTCTGTCTATTTACTCTTTTATTGCCTCAATTCAAATTTCATATTGTATTTATCAAAAATTAAAGCAATGAGCCTAAATTTTGTGTATCGTATCGCATCATATTGGATTTGATTAGAGTTTTAATTAGATTTGGTTAGGATTTCAGTTTTATTTGATTTTATCTTGTTTCGAGATTTGATTACATTTTATAAGGATTTGAGTTTTATTTGATTTGATCTTATTTGCACATGGTGCATGCAGTTTTTCTATATATTACCTTGTAAACATAATTTATGGGGAATAAAAAGAATTATTTTGATAATTTGAGAGCATATGATTTGCTTCTTCGAAATCATTCTTGGTGCAAACAACTTATATTCTTGGTGTGAAGAAGGTTAATCATTGACGTCCCAGATTTCTGCTTCATAAAAGATTAGTATTAAATAAGAATGTCAAAGGAATAATGTAAAAAAAAGGTGAACATGACTATGCAATAATAAAATGGACATGGGATGGAGACAAATAAAGTCCACGATTTGATAGGATTTGATTAGAGATTCGATTAGGATTTCAATTTTATTTGACTTTATCCAGTTATATTTGATTACGATTTTAGTTTTATTTGATTTTATCTTGTTTAGAGATTTGATTAAATTTGATTAGGATTTTAGTTTTATATGATTTGATCTTGTTTGTACATTGTGCATATAGGTTTTTCTATATATTACATTGTAAGCACGTTATATGGAGAATAAAAATAATTATTTTGATAATTTGAGAGCATCCTGTAGACACCCAAAAAAAGAAAAGAAAAGAAAAGAAAATACAAGACTTGCGCGCGTAGGGATGCCCACATGCATGCCCAAGAGCGCGCAAGGGGACCCGCGCGCGCCCAAGCGCGGGCGCAGGGATGCCCATGCGTGCGCCCCAGCGCGCACGCAAGGTCCCCCGCATGCGCGCCCAAGCGCGCGCCAAACGTGGGGGTGTTTTCGTTACATTACTTCTTCTACGATCTTTGAGACAGAGAGATTTTGAGGAAACGGTTCATTCAATTTATAAAAATAAAGGAACGAGAACAAAAAAAAAAGAACGGAGTTCAGAGAGAGTTCATGGAGAAAAGAATCCAGAGAATCCAAAACCTAAAAAAGAGAAGAAGTCTAGAGAATCAGGAGCGATCTTCTTCTTCCCAAGAGAGCTTGGCATAAAGGATTTTCCAATCGGACCGTCAACGGAGTGCAGAAATAAGGCTGTACCGCTACCAGAATCCCACATAAATTAAAAGGGGAATTGAAATTAATATTTTCCTATTCTTGTCACTCAAATTTTTCTGTAATTTTCTTTTTATTACTGTAATTCAAAAATAAATTCGCAGTGGAAGGAAATTCCCATTTTTCGGGCATACACATGTGATTTGCTTCTTCCAAATCTTTCGTGTGTAATTCGCGAGAGTCGCTCGAATATGAAGCCCAAACCCTTTACAAGCTCTAATTATATCATCAAATTCTTAAAACTCCACCACAAAATTCTAAATCCTCTGTGACCTGCATTAGCATGGCTCTGAAATTCGTATTGAACTTGCTAGCTTCTATAGTTTGGAAAAATAATTTCCAACTATGAATATTGTGACCAACCGATTGAGAAGACAAGCAGAAGAACAATGGATAAATTATGTGTTGCTTTTATGTGTATATATATGTGTGTGTTGAGAGAGAGGGAGAGAGAGACATTTAATGGCAATGGTGATGGAACAATTTTTTTAACCGTTCCAATAATATTAATACACAATTGTTGTTATATGAAATAATGTATTGCTTAAAGAATCTCAGCTAATTTAGCATGAAATGATAGTGTGATTGTACAAGCCTTTATTTGACTCCCTCAAGAGATGTATATTTTTATCAACAAGCTGAATTACGTTGTGACACTCTACTCCATACAATTTATCTTATCTTGATCCTTTAGTTGATAAGTAAATGTAATAATTTCTGAAATTTACTAAGATTTGAGCAGTATATATAGAGCTGCCTGTCTACTTTATCACTTTTATACAAATATTAAGACTATGGTGTCAATCCAAGGACTCTTCTACTAGATTCAAACAAGTAAAAGAGTCCATTTCATAAAATTCCACCTACTTATAGGTTGTAATTTATAGATACAGACACGGATGTCGAGCTCAGACACAAACACCTGTCAAAAACAAATATTGTCCAAAATCCATATGAGGACACAATTATAAATGTATATTTTGTCTGAATGGTTTATATTTGACTCAACTACGGATAAGAATACGTGATATGAATACAATACAGACATGGAGCCAGGATACAACAAAATCCTAAGAAGTATGATACGAGATAAGACAAGCAACATTTAATAATATTATTATATATAGAAATTTATAAAATTCATACAACAAAAATCATAAAGATCAAGCAATAAATTATAAAATAACTATGAAACTATTATAATGAGAAAAATTTGCATTCCAAGGCAAAATTGAGGTTGAATTTATATTGTTTTTCTTTGATTACACAAATTCAAATCACTATTGAAAAATAACATACACTTTCAACATGTCATCAATTTTTCAATCTCAGTTCCTAATGCATAAACACAATCCGTTTTAATTTCAATTTTGATTTCACTTTCTTTGTATTCCAAGGCAAGATAAATCTTCACAGTTCACAATTATTAAATTCTTATTATTTCTCTTAAATCTGTGTTCTTTAATTATTTAATTTTAATTTCAAATAACAAATGCAATCACAAAATCGCAACCAAACAAGTGCACTCCAATTTCAACACCAATCTCAATTTCAAAATTTCAATTTTAATTCCAATATCAATTTCCAATTATGGTTCCAATTTTTCAATATGAATTCCAATATCAATTTTTCAAAAAATTCAATCACGTCCAAAAAAAAAGAGGGTCAATAAAATTAGGCTCAGCTATAAAATTAATCTTAGAAATTAAAATTAAAAACAAATAAAAAAAAATGCTTACCTCATCTATTGTTGGTCGGCTAGGAAAGAGGAACATCGAAGAGAGAACAATGGTAGCGATAAGCACTTGGTATAAAGAGAGGGATAGCGAACCCTCGACAAGGAGATAGAGAGCCGGTGAACCCTTCATGAGGGAGGAGGGGAGAGAGAGAGAGAGAACGACGATCTGTTGGTGAGCTATTAACAAGAGAGATAGCATGGTTCAGAAGTAGGCAAACTCTCAGCGAGAGTTGGAAAACTCTCAGCGAGAAATGGAGATACCATGATGATTCAGCGATAATCGCTGATGAGAGAGAGTCAGTAAGGTTGCAACTGCGGAGAGAGAGGCATCAAACTCTCAACAAGGAGAGAAGCAAGAGGCGTTTGTCGTGGTGCAGAAAGAGACGGCAAGCTAAATCCAATCTGACGATCGACGAACCAAGAATTTTGAGAGATTGATCCGCCGAGAGAGGACCGCGAGTGTTAGGGGGAGAGAGATTAGGGCTGATTTGCTTACGTTTAACAGGTCGGTGAGTTATGAATCCAAAAAAAATTCTTGACCAACTACTTATCTGTGTCTGATGTCGTATAAGGGACGTGTAACGACCAGCTCTGATTGTGTCCCATATTGACGAGTTCGACACGGTAAACCCATATCGTGCTCGTGTCGAGCACAAATCCATATCTGACACGTGCCTGACATGGATATGTGCACGGGCTGGCGAATCCATACTTCAGAGTTTGACTTATTCAAAAATATATGTAATTGTTGTTATTCATGCATGGAAAAAAATTATTTTATAATTAAATGCTCTATAAAAAAAGCTCTAGAAGGGAACAAAATGCTCCCTCCGGTACATTACTTTTTAAGGTAAATAGGAGAAATTACAATTACATGTAGGAAATGAATGTATGAACGTCCTGAGTCTGGGTGTGTTAGACTAGAACACAACAATTTTTTGTTTGGAGAAATGCCATACAAATCATAGCTTCTAGCAAACTTGAATTGCTTCATTTGCTTGACCCTATTCCTATGGCTCTAGATCTTAAGATTATGGAGTAACTAGAAGTAGATTGGAGATGACTGACTGCAGAAGTGATGGTAAGCCCCTTTTCATCTCCATCAGATAAAACCTTTTTTATTATGTAGGGTCTATCATTTTAATGGAAAAGAAATGCTCAGTTTATCTAGAAAAAGAATGATGGACATCAGCACTTCAGCTCATTGTTATAAGCATTCATAGAATGTGCAGGCAAGCATAGAAGCGTTTAGATATTGTCATTTTTTCTAGTTATTTCATCTCTATAAAGTATCCACTTGAACTCTCAAACATTATATGATGCATGATGTTCCCCATCCTGTCTCTTAGCTCCATCCTCTCAGTTTTGATTATGTTACTTGTCTACAGTGTAATTTTAAGGATATTTTCGAATTATAGAGAAGAATGAATAAAGATTAATAATGATAAATTGGACATGGAAGTATTGATATCATTTGCTACCTGCTTGTATTAGATAGTTGAAAAGAATAATAACTTCATTGAGGGTCAAAGGATCCCAAAATAAAGTGCAATAAGAAAACCGGAAAAGAAAATAAGAAGTAAGCATATAAAGGAAGATGAAGCGCCTTAGAGGTCAAAGGTACATTTTTAGATGTTCAAAGAACCAATTTAAGGATGATAGGCATGTTTGGGTTGAAACGCATGTATGAGTTGAAAGACAAAACAGATCTAAAGAAACCTAAGGGAGAATGACAAAACAAAATAAAGAGTAAAATAATCTGAATCTGGTCCATTTCGTCCACTCTCTTTCTTCTATATCAGAAACTTTTATTTTCATAGCATAATCCTTTTCTAGTTTTCTCTTCACATGATTGAAGACCGCATCTATGAGACAGAATTATTAGAATGTAATAACACTTAGAAAACCCACCCAATAAATAGACAAGACCCAATCTAACACTTCCACTTGATCCCACCACACGAGGGAAGAATTGCTTAGAGAAAGTGCATGAGCCCAAAAGTACACAAATTGGCATTATGCTTGAATTTGAGTAGTTTAAAAGAGTACATATATAGGAAGAACAAAGGGGCAAAGTAAGTAGCATTGTTCAAAATAACACGTTATGAAACTCATTATATTGCGTTACGTAACCTAACGGAACCCCAATGCTACGTAACAACTGGAAATAACTCAGTACACCGTAACAATATGTTTTTTACATTATTTTACGTTATATTACATAACGTTACGTTATGTTATTTATAATTAGTTTTTTAGTAATTTATATACTATTGTTGATTATTATTTTGATTATTAGCGAATTGATGTAATTTTATTACCTAATTAGTTGTTGGCTTGTTTGATTACTTGTGGAATTACTAACTTGTTAATTTAAATTTGTTTCCTTGTTCACTTGTATTTCTCGTCCGGTTGATGAAATATTTTACTTGTTGATTCTATTGAATTTTTAATTGAACTGTAATTAACAATCATAAATAAGATAAGTTGAACATTACAAAATATAAATTACAACAATGAATAACTGGAATTGAGATAAAAAATTGAAATCTTGCTTTTTTGTTTAAATGATGACTGGAATTACGGTTGCAGACTTAATATAATTTATAAAGATATGTGAAAATTATTGTAAAACTTAATATAACATTTGAATAGATTATGTATTACAATTACAAAATGGTTTTATATTCTTTTTTAGATATTCTAAATTTATTTTTCAATTTATTATAATTATTTTATATAGTTTTATATTTATTTTTATTAAATAAATAGAAAACTGCATAACTACGTTATGCGTTACGCTACATGCGACATAACCTAACAAAGGCAAAACGTTACGTTACCGTTATCGCTATTTTAAACATTGGTAAGTAGTTTATAAATGGTGAGAGGTGCACGTAGAGGAGAAAGATAAGGATTGTTGGACTAAACTACAAGTCTAGAATGCTAGGTAGAGATACAACATTCAAAGAAATGGAGAATGGAAATTGAGCGGAAGAAGGTTCAAACACATCCCATAATGTTTTTCAGCATAGAGCTTCAGCTTGTGAACGGTAAAAAGGCACCTCTTTTTAGATGTAACCTAAATGGCTGCCATTGTAGTTCCCTTAATCGTAAATCATACGGAACATACCTCAACCACACCTTGAAACTAATTAGGTGCCGGAGAGAGCTTGTGCAATTACAGATCTACATACCCTTAACATCACAAGCAAAGTACACCCCGAACTAAATTAAGTCTCCCAAGCATAAACAGAATCAACTAACTTCCTAATTTAAACATTTGTTCATTTAACTAACAAGAATTGCACAACTTGCAAAAATTCAAGTACGTGCACTATCATGATTATCATTCAACCCGAAAAAAAAGTTCGACTAAACATGTTTCCTTGAGTATCTTCAATAAATTGCTAGTCTGAAACAAAAATCATGGTTCAGGATCACCAATTTCATCTACTGGATTCAAATCGTTAATGACCCACAAATCGTCAACAGGGCATTTATTTAGATTCATGAACCATTTAAAAATAGACCAATATCCATAACTAGTCCACTGTAGATCAAAAAAAGGTCAAGCATCTGTGTTCCTCTCAAATTAGGCTCAGCTTAAGACATCAAAGTACATATAACAACTAGAATTCAAAGCAGCAAAAAACTGAACAGCAACCTCAAATCAAAAGGAAAATTGCAGGAATGACATAATATAATTATCTTTTGAGATCAAAAAGGGAATTTTTTTTTTTTTTTTCGGTTAGCTATTGAAATCAATACAGCTAAAAGTTGAATCGCAAAGATCGAAATTTTAAAGCGAAAGGTCCATGGAGAGTTAATTACCTGGCGCATGCAGTAGACGCTCGATGATGATGATGATCGAGAGAGGAGAAAGAAACAAATTGGCGACGATGGGTTTAAGGGAGACCGAGATCCAAGCGAAGGGGAAAGCTTTTTGCGAATGGGTTTTGTTAAACGGGTCGGGTTACGCCAAACCCAATTTACCTTCTTTCTGGGAACTTCTAAAGAGGGGAACTTCTAAAGGGGCACAAGGTTTTTCCTTGTGAGCCCAGTTAAAACTTCCAATAAATAACAACTATGCCATATAAAAAAAATACCCATCTTGCCCTTCTTCCTTCTCCAGCTTCCTCCTTTCCTCCCGCGCGCAACAGGTTTTTTTTTTTTTTTTTTTTAAGGCTAAAATCCATTTCATTCCTCAATCTCTTCATATTATTTTGTTAATTAGGAAGTTTAACAGTCAGTCCGAACGGCTCAATCACGCTGAAAAGAGAAATCTAAACAAAAGAGGAATCTAAACAAAAGAGGAATTTAAACTGACTGACAATGGGGTGTCGTTCGGACTGACAGTCCGAACAGGATTGGCCCGTTCAGGTCCGTTCGGACTGTCAGTCTGAACGGGGCAATCCTGTTCGGACTGTCAGTCCGAATGGCACCCCCCTGTTCGGACTGACAGTCCGGACAGTGGCTTGAATTGGATTGATATGCCGCCGCTGCCTCACCCACTCTATTTATGTAATAAATTGATAAATTATTAGTTTACCCAATTTAACGTCACTTTAAGGACTTATATTAACAACTAATTATACAATCTTTCACAAAATATAGTTTATTAAGCAAAAAAGATACAATAATTCACTGACACACTTATACACTAACACATTGATACACTGATACATCGTTTATTGCGATACAATGATACACCGACACATAATGATACTCATGATACACAAATACAATGATACTCCTGATTCGCAAATACAATGATACTCCTGATACACCGATATAATGATACAATGAACATGGATACACCGATACAATGAAACAACGATACAATTAATGATACAATGAAATAGTGAAGATTATAAACAAGATCCCTTACATATAAAACAAACAAGATTTTATACAAATTAGATAAATAAGATCAAATAGAAACGTAGTGTTTATATTAAACGAACAAAAAGCAACCAATACGGTTCATTACAAAAAAAAGAAACCATATATTGTACAAATTCATCAAAATATTTACAAAAAACAATTACACCGCCCACTTGAAGTTCCTTACATCATCCATATCAATACACAACTCATATATTCTACTCACTGTCTCCTTGTTTTCCTCGGGAGTTGACGTCTGCTTCTGCATCGAGTCATAATTGCCGTATCGGATGCATTAAGAGTGGATAGATCTTGTCTTGGTTCCTCTGCTTACTCTTCTTGTGGTTCTTCTGGCTGAGTGCAACCAGTTAACACGGTTTTGATCTTTGCAAGTGCACTAAATAACATCCCAGATCGCTTCCTAAATGCCTTATCCCCTTGCGCAAGTAATGGATCGATTATTACTTCTATGCGTGTATATATCTGTAATTATTAATGAATGGAAAAAAATAAACATCAGATAAACTAGGTACTATATGGGAAATAAAATAAAGAACATATATGGTTATTACCTCATCAACGACATTTGGCCGGGTTGATTGACTTCCTTCCTCTGCTTGGGGTTCATCTGGTGCTACTCCAAGAAAGAGCTGTGAAACTTTAGAGAACCAAGAAATATAATCTGACGTGCAATCAGATGGGTTGTCAGCAATAGACCCACGGTGCTCTTGACACAATACGTGATCATGCCAATTTCTCCACATCTCCTCAATGTGAGTGTACTTTACCACGTAGTAACAAAGTATAGTTTGCTACAAATATCATATTTTATCTATTTATTTTTTTGCTACAAGATAGTGTAATATTAAAATTTAAAGTCACTGAGTTCTTTCTCACTTAATCAACCATTAGGACAATACCATTAAACTTCTAAATTAATTAATAAATTTTAATATTAACATCTATAATTAGAATAATAACTAAATTTTTGTATATTTTACAACTACGGTTACAATATTATATTTTCTTCATAATTATAATTATTCGTCGCAGAATTTCCTTTGCTTCCTTCCATCAAATTAACTTAAATTACAATAGAAGTGAACAAGATAAAAAAAAAAGAACAAACGAGAGGATTTTATAGTTCAATCTCTCTCTTTTACAATGTAATCGTGGGATCAGTGGCGATGGGATCTATAATAGTTCCCGTTGACGATCGGTGCGTCGAACTTCTTCTCTCTTGAAGAAATCGGCTGACTGTAGACGATCTTCTTCTCTGTCTTTCCCGAACTCAAGGCTCTCTCGCGTACTTGAATCCTCCAAGATAATGATGATCACAAAAAGGCTTCAAGGCTCTCTCGCGTACTTGATTTGCCGAAGGATCAACTCAGTTGAGAAGAAGAAAGGAGATGGTCTCTGATCTCTGGATTGTCGAAAAGAAGAAGACCAAAGCCGAAAAAGAAAGACCCAAAGGAAGCCGCCCCTAGGGTTTCACTAGGAAGGTATTTATAGCCCCGGGAAGTTTTGAGTGAGTTTCTATTTGAATAGAATTCGCTCTCATCAAGGATTCCAATTAATTATTTAATATTGATTTAAATCTCTTGATTAAGAATTCTGATTGGACTTGATTTGGTATTTGGATAAACCCAAATCATAATCTCAATCAACTTGAGATTCTCGTTATCTACTCAAGCGGAGCTAACGCGGAGCTAAATAACAAAAAACGCGGAGCTATTGATCATCTCCGCGTTTTACTCAACGCGAGGCTAAAAGTAGCCAGACGCGGAGCTATAGAATTAGCTTCGCGTTCTGTTGTGGAAAATCCTTTTTACTTAGAAATTTTCACTGCCAGCAGAACCCCCTCCAAAGTTTTCGAAATGGCTTAGAATTTAGCGAATTTCGAAATACTTTGGATACTTAAACTGAGACGCGGAGTTAGAATACCAAGTCTATCTCCGGTTTAGCCCGCCTACGCGGAGCTAATCAACTTCACCTCGCCTTCAGTAAAATGAGTAATTACTTCATTAATTACTCTAAACTTCTGCGCCGAATACCAAGCGACGGATTATCCCCTTTAAATAGGGCTTCTGGCTCGTCTTCTTCTTCATTCATTCAAAGAATCTGAGAAATCCAGAGCTCTGGAGATCGAGCGAGCGATGTCGCCGAACGATCTTCAACTGATCTCCGTTCGACTCTCCATAGATTTTCATCATTAGGATGTCGCTCCAGAAGAGTATGGCTTCGTGCACGTGGGCCGATGTTAGCGGCGACGGCAGCAGCCATGAAAGTAGTTGTAGCGGCGAACCAGTTTGTGCAGCAACTCTTGATGGTAAAAACCTCATCTTTCGGTCTTTTAAGAACCATTTTGTGATGCTTTGACTTGGTTTAGAACTGGCCAATTGCTTATCTTATCGGCAAGATCGCCATCGTTCGACCGTAAGGCTCAAAGGAGAAGATAGAGAGCGACTCTGGTCTTTCTCTACGCGAAGTTATCGCGTCATCCCTGCGCTTAAAACGCGGGGTTATTCTAGCAGTCGCTATGAATTGCGAGGCTATCTTTGATTAGCAGTCGCGATGAGTTGCGAGGCTATCTTTGATTAGCAGTCGCGATGAATCTGAAAGAGAAGGAAAGAGCAGAAAGAAATCTTGTCTCTCATTTACGCGAAGTTATCGCATCATCCTCTGCGTTTGAAGCGCGAGGCTATTCCTTCAACTGTGCGCGGAGTCAGCTTAGCTCCGCGTTTTCACTTTTTTAGAAACTCTGTTCTTTTTGCAGTAAGTCCAATCCTTTCTGAAGAGGAGTGTATGCGGATCCATCGATCTTCATCAACAAAAGTAACTCTAAGAAAGTCAGAAGTATTTACTTTACAACATAGTTGCAGGTTTCAAGCTCTGGCTTCTGGAGATGAACTATTAAAGGAGCTTCAAGCTCAAGTGAGGGCCTGCAGCGCTTGCAGTTTAGAATTGCAGCACTTGCAGTTCAGCTTGTGCTTCGATGCAGCACTTCCCTTTCCTCTCGTGCTTCATTTTAGATGACAGATCATAGTTGATATTTGCAGAGGAGATCTTTTGCATGTGAACCAGGGAACTGAGCTTCAATACCCCGTAGAAAAATCTCACCGTTAGATTATTGATGAGTTGATGATCATGTAGAAGCTTTTGGGAGAGCTATAATTCTCTCTTTGTAATCTCTTGCTTCATGAATAAAGATAAATTATTTTTCTCTCTATCTGTTGGCTTCAATGATTTTGCTTGCACAATAAACAGATGGCTAATAATTTTGGTAAAATAATCTAAGGCTCTTCTGCGTAACTTAGATCATTAATACCGATTTGATCGGATACTGATCCTCTTAACTTGGCCAAAAATCCAGGTTCTTTATGAGAACGTGAAGTTAAAATACCAAGTTATCTTCGCGTTTCGCAGAGTTGCGCAGAGTAGCGCGGAGTTAATATCTTCACTTTTTTTTTTATCACGCGAGGCTAATAGCTCCGCGTTTTGGAGAGTAACTGACCAGTCATTTTCTCCGAAATCTGCGCCGAATTCCAAGAGGCGATTTCCCTCATTTAAATGAAATCTCTATTCCTTTTCTTCTCACTTTACTTGAGAATTTTTCAGAAACCCTAGAGATTCAGGCGATCAGAGCTCAGGCGATCCGAGCATTCTCCGACCGGTTTTCTCCCAATCTCCCGTCGATTCCACTCGATTTCCGCAAGTAATGGCGCCCAAGACTCGTGCTACTTCCCGCGCAGCTCCATCATTGGCGGCTGGGGCAAGCAGTGGTGGCAGCGGCCATGGCGGCAACGCGCCGACCCACATTTCACCCATTGGGGGTAATGATCTCTCTATCGAGACTCTTTAGGAAATTTTTAGAGTGATTTGGTTTGATTTTAACTAACAACTATTCCTTTCATCGGCGAGATCGCCGTACTTCGGCTGTATGGCTTGGAGAAGAAGAAAAGCCTCTGGCTTTCTTCTCACGCGAAGTTATCGCGTCATCCTCGCATTTTGAAGCGCGGGGCTATTTGGAATAGCAATCGTGCTGAGGCGCGAGGCTATTTTAAGTAGCAGTCGCGTAGAAACGCGAGGCTATTTTAAGCAGCAATCGCGTCGAAACGCGAGGCTCTTTTAACTAGCAGTCGCGTAGAAACGCGAGGCTATTTTAACTAGCAGTCGCGTAGAAACGCGAGGCTATTTTATCTTCTGCGAGATCTAATCTTTAGCTTCACGCGGCGCTATTTTTTAGCTTCGCGCGTTCTATTTTTTAGCTTCGCGCGTCCATACTTAGAGAAATTTTCTGCCCTAGAGAAACTTCTCTAACTCTGGTGCTCCTTTGTGCAGTAGGGTATTCGATGGAGCCCTTTGCTCACAGGAACTACTTTGGCTTCGCTGGAGGCTCTGATCCTTCAGGCCAATTCCGTTTCACTACCATCTTGCCCTCGTACAAGCCAGACCCGAAGGATCGCAAGGAGAAGTTGATCAAGTATCACCCTACCACTACGAGGGAGATCATAACTGATGCGGCTTTTGAAGACGTGAACAGAAAGGCAATGGAGAAGCCCGCATTCCTCTTTGGAGACCAAACGGATCACTCAGATGAGATCCTCTTTGAAGAAGAGCGCGAGTGGCTCTATAACTCGGGCGAAGCTTTAATGTTTCTACCCAGAATGAGTCGTGGCTATCCTCTGGTCTATCTTCAGAGGCTGGCGATGCCTCAAGAATTAAAGTGGGGCTTGACTCAAGTACATGATGGCGTCCCAACAGGCAAATTTGGTGCACAAGGCCCCTACCAGGATGGTGCCTCCAGCTGCATAACTGGTTTGCTTCCAGGCCGATTTGGCAAGGAGCTTCCAGTGGGAGAAGTCTCCTCTCGTGCCCGAACTTTCTTGACCGAGTTCTTGGCAAGAGATGGTCAATACCTGGCTAGTGAATTCAGAATGCCTGGCTGGGTCTACTCCTCTAACAATATGTGGTGGGCCCGCCTCGTTCAGTACATGCTGGATTCTCACGAGCCCATCTTAAAGGATATTGGCTTATGTAAAGCCATCAGGAACGTTCAATTCGGATTCCCTCAGAGCGCTTATCATTTTTACTTCCTCTTGGAAATGTATAATCCTGAGACTTGCACTCTCTTTACACCAGTGGGTGAGCTAGGATTCGCTCTCCACGAGATGTTCGAGGTTTCCGGGCTTTCCATGGGTGAAGTCCCTTATGAAGAATACATCCCTTCCACCGAGGAGTTAAACATGTTGATGGTTAAGGATGAGCGCATCTATGCCACATACTGGGAGATGATGTGCCATTATCATATTTGCGCTGACTTGACGGGTGCGCGTAATCACGGTATCAGTCATAAGAAATGGGCCGAGTATCTCTTTTCCAATTTAAATTCTAAGGATAGCTCGGCCATTATCCATGGTCATTCTCCTATCCCCATCCCAGAGATTGACCAACGTGTAGCCAAGGGCCATTACCGTTTGTATTATACCACGGACTCCAATGAGAACGGATATGATCCCGGCACTTCATTCAAGAGCTACCATTATCAAGCCCAGTTTTCGATATCCAACAGAGGTCTCATTGCCGGATTTCTGATGCTGTGGCTGAAGAGATGTGTTGTGCCGTCGTTGCCCAAAGAAGCGATTGCAGTAACCGTGGTATATCCAGCAGTTCTTCTCGCATATGGCCGACCCATTGGACTTCTTCCCGCCATGGTATGCAATTTGCAGTATGGACTGAGGGTGTTCTGTCGCGATTTCCTCCCCACTATTAAGGTCAAGGGGAAAGGAAAGGGCAAGTCGAAAGAGACTGCCCAGCCGAAAACTCCAAACCCTAGGGTGGAGCTGCCCTACACCTATTTAATGGCGTGGCTCATCTTGCATTGTCCATCTTTAATGAGTGCACCAGAGCGTCGTTCAGGCTAAAAGTGCTTCTTTGTACAAATGTATGAACGCTCTTCATGGACGCACAATTATATGTCCCAGATTCGGAAGACTCTTCGTGGTTTTCAGAATTATGTGATCTTTCAATGTTTCCCTGACTTTCCCGGCGGAGGATATGGAATGAGGCTGAAGGACGCCGTGGGAGCAGATAAGTTCACTACTTTATCTGCAGGAGCGTTCTGGTGGCTCCTTAACATCCGACCTGGGCACCTGGTGTATCGGCGGGATGTCAGGTGTCTGATTGAGCCGTACACTCCAAGTCGCTTTGCTCGCCAGTTTGGATATTCCCAACTTTATGTGGGTAATCCAAATAAAGATCTTGCCTACGAGGGGAATTTATATGAAGGCGCTCGTGGCTGGTTCCATTTTGCAGCGGGTGGGACCGAGGCTGAATTTTCCTTGCCCCAGAAGACACCCGAACTGGCCACAACACTCTGCTTTTGCAACTGGTTCAGCATTGCAAATGCTGATGTTCCTGCCTTCTCTCTTAATCGCAGTTGCTGCAAAGAGATTGAAGCTCTCTACATTAGCCGCCAAGGTGCTTCGAGGGTGAGAATAAAAGGGATGGAAGAATTCCTTGGCGCCGCGGCTGAGCCTTCAGACGCTAGCGAGTCTGACGACGATGACGTCGGTGATGATGATGACAATACTGGTACTGGAGGAGCTCCCCAGCCTGTCGCCATTCGTCCCTGGAGTCCATCTCTCAAACGCCGCGGTGCCTTAAAGAAAAGGCCCGGTAAGAAGCAAAAGTTGGGGCAGGAGACTTCGATAGCCCCCCAAGAAGTGGCTGTCAAACTTGCTTCAGATTTATTGGTTTCAGCTCTACCCCCAGTTTCAGCAAGGGAGGATGAACCTGCTAAAGCTCTTAGTGTCACTGAGGTTTCGGGTCCTCTGTCTGTAGAGCCTGCTGTACAACCTGTGGCACAACCTTCGGGTAGTGAGACAGGAACGCTGTTGGAAACTTCAATGGCTTCCCCTTCAAGTCCGACAACTGGACTTGTATCGCCTGGTATGGCTCTTAGCATTTTATATTTTGCCCGCTATTATTTTACTGTAACACCAGTCTTCTTGTTTCTTTAAAATGCAGGTGGTCAACTCCTCTCGTCGATGCACTCGACTACCCAGATAGAGTCTGATGACAAGATAGACCATTCCGGCTCTGTTGGTGGTGTGGGTAGCTCTGCTGGTGAGTTTGCGGCTGATTACTCCACACCGGCTCCTGTCTTTGTTCCCCCGATTGATGAACTGGGGAGCGATGAAAGAACAGAAGTCATTATCGCAGCTGCTGCTAAGGAGGCCACACCGTCTCCTAGCATGCCAGCTCCAACGCCAGTCTGCTCCACTGAGACATTTCTCATAGTCGTTGGCGTGCCTTCTCAGTCAGCGGTTTTAACGTCGTCTATCGTCGTGGCTGCTTAGATACCTGCAACTCCTCCGACTTCAAGCCTTCCAGCAGGAGAGGAGAAGAATTTGAAATTCTCGTTCGAAGATGCTTCTCCTACTGGAGGGGCTTCGGGCGAAGTTATCCCATTTTCTCTTCCTGTTGGTAGGGGTACCCAAGTGATTGGTACTGACGGTACTTCGTCTGGAGTCTCCAGCTCTTCCAGATCTGCACTGGCTCACTGGTCCCCCATATTATGAATTTAATGCAGGGACGGACTTCTTCTTCTCCAATTCCAGCAACTACTGCTCCCTTGCCTACGACACCTTCCTTGGCATTACCTACTTTGCCTATCGACACTGCAAATCCTCTTGAAGAACTTTTCGGCTTCACTGTCGAGGATTTTATGTGTTTGTTAAGAAGATGTGTCGAGATGGTTCTTGCTGGCCACGATTTCTTCAACTTCGCACGTCCACTGTTACTCCGCTATCTAGGGAATATTGAAGAATTTGGTGGACAAGATCGAGCAGCTCCATACCGGGCCCGCCTTGCAGCTTTAGAAGAACAGGTGACCACGCTACACGCACTCCGTCAGGCGGATGTGGAGGCGATCACTGAAATAGAGTTGGCGCGGCTTCGGACAGAATCCTTATCTCGAAGAAATACTTTAAGGCAGCAGGAGGAGAGATGGTCTCAGGAGCTGACAGAGCTCCAGACCAGTCGGGAATCCATTCTTGGCGACCTGCAGAGGGTAGACTTTGGAATTGGGGAAAGTCAGGCGGCCATCTCTAAAGCCCAGGAGACGATCGCCAGAGCTCGGGCCATCTTGATAGAAAATGAACTCCGATTAGGAGAATCTGTCAAGAAGCGGGAGATGTTGCTTATCCAGCAGGAGCAGATTCAGCAGGAAGAGACAGCCAGGAATCGTGTCATAGAAGAATCTCGTCAGCAACAACTTGCAACAAGTGATGATGAGTTGCGTAGGCAAGTTCAGCAAACCGTGGAGGCCTCTCATCGAAGAAATTTGGACGAGACAATAAACAAATTGAGACTCCTGGGAGGCCAATAGTTTCATCTCTCTTTACGCTTTTATCTTCCTTGTAATAAGAACTTCGTAAACAAGAGAGAGATAACCTTCGATGGTTCTTTGAAATTCTTTTTGCATCTTCACCTTTTGATGATTCTTTTGACTCTTTTATTTGCCGGCTTCAAAACAGATTTGCTTGTCCAACAAATAACCTGTCGTCAAAACGATTTATCTCGGTATCGTTTATGCGCAATTTCTCGAACCGAAGTAAAAGTTAAAGTTTAATATGGGATTTTTAGCAAACCCCCAGCTATTAACAGATTTGATTAGTTTTTACCAACTACCGTTTGAGTTGGGCTAGCCATGTTATTCCCCTCAACATAGTGAGTTGTCGAGAATTTTGTTTGGGCTTAAATGCCAAACTTTTTCTCTTTCCTTTACTTTATCGGTATTGGGCGATTCATACTTTTTACCCCCAGTATGAAAGGGTTGGCGAGAAACTGGTTCTCTTCTCATTGCCTAGTCGGCGTTGGGCAATTCATACTTTTACCCCAGTATGATGGGTTAGCGAGAAACTAGTTCTCTTCCCATTGCCTAGTCGGCGTTGGGCAATTCATACTTTTACCCCAGTATGATGGGTTAGCGAGAAACTAGTTCTCTTCCCATTGCCTAGTCGGCGTTGGGCAGTTTATACCTTTTAGGTCAGAGGCGCTAAATTGCACATGCCTAAAGGAAAGATGGGAGGCTGTTCAAGGCTCTCTCGCGTAACTTGAACTGGGCACACCAACTTTAGGTCAAAAGCGCTCAATGGCGCATGCCTAAAGGAAAGGCTGGAGGCTGCTCAAACTTGAGAGCTAGACACACCAGGTTTAGGTCAGAGGCGCCAAACGCGCATGCCTAAGAAAAGACTGGTGGTAGTTCAAACTTGAGAACCAAACAGGTGGCGGTTCAAGGCTCTCTCGCATAACTTGAACTGGGCACACCAAACACACCAGGTTTAGGTCAGAGGCGCCAAACCGCGCATGCCTAAGAGAAGACTGATGGTGGTTCAAACTTGAGAACCAAACTCACCAGGTTTAGGTCAGAGGTGCCAAACTGCGCATGTCTAAGAAAAGACTGGAGGTTGCTCAAACTTGAGAGCCAAACTCACCAGATTTAGGTCAGAGGCGCCAAACTGCACATGCCTAAGAAAAGAGACTGGAGGTGGCTCAAACTTGAGAGCCAAACTCACCAGGTTTAGGTCAGAGGTGTCAAACTGCGCATGCCTAAGAAAAGAGACTGGAGGTGGTTCAAACTTGAGAACCAAACACACCAGGTTTAGGTTAGAGGCGCCAAACCGCGCATGCCTAAGAGAAGACTGATGGTGGTTCAAACTTGAGAACCAAACTCACCAGGTTTAGGTCAGAGGCGCCAAACCGCGCATGCCTAAGAGAAGACTGATGGTGGTTCAAACTTGAGAACCAAACTCACCAGGTTTAGGTCGGAGGCGCCAAACTGCGCATGCCTAAGAAAAGACTGGAGATTGCTCAAACTTGAGAGCCAAACTCACCAGGTTTAGGTCAGAGGCGTCAAACTGCGCATGCCTAAGAAAAGAGACTGGAGGTGGTTCAAACTTGAGAACCAAACACACCAGGTTTACTGGGTTAAAATCACCAGAATAGAAGAAGTCCAAGTGCTCATCTGCGTAACTTGGATAAACTGAAGGGTTATGCTTCCAGGGATATCAAGCATAGTATTTCTTCAGAAATTTGCCATTGATCGGCATCATCATCCTATCGCCGTTTTGATTCGTCAGACGATAGGCTCCACTGGAGTATACTGTCTCCACAATAAATGGTCCTTTCCACTTGGGCTCGAATTTACCCTTTGTCTTGTGAGTTAGAACCATTGGCCTTTTAACGGTCAGAACCAAGTCTCCTTATTTAAAGGTCTTTGGTTTAACGTTCTTATTGAACGTATGAGCAATTCGGGCTTGATACAACTCAATTTGCTGTTGAGCCCTAAGACGCTTTTCATTCAGCGCCTTTAATTCTTTCAATCTTTGATGATGGCGTTCTTCTGTCGTCATCTTTGTGGCTAAAGCCACTCTTAATGAAGGAATCTGGACTTCGAGAGGCAAGACGGCCTCGCTTCCATAGACCAAAGAGAATGGAGTAGCTTTTGTAGGGGTGCGAACAGTGGTGCGATAAGCCCACAGGCATTCTCCTAACTTCTCATCCCAATCTCGTTTATTAGAAGAGACGAACTTCCGAAGGAGTTTAATAATCGTCTTGTTGAAGGCTTCGGCCAACCCATTTGCTGCGGGATTATATGGCGTTGAAGCAATATCTTTGATTCTAAACTTATTGTAGAATCTGAAGAATCCCTGACTTATGAATTGCGGACCATTGTCATGAATAATCCGTCGAGGGACGCCGAAGCGATAAATGACATGATGCTTGACGAACTTGATCACGTCTACTGTCTTCACCTCTTTCATGGGCACAGCTTCGGCCCACTTTGAAAAATAATCGGTTATTGCAAGAATAAACCGATGTCCTCTGGATGACGGAGGAGTTATAGGCCCCACGATATCCATTCCCCACGCTTCAAATGGCCAACTTGCAACGGTATTGTGCAAGTATTCTTGGGGTTGATGAATAAAATTAGCATGTATCTGGCATGCATGGCATCGTTTAGCGTATGCCATTGCTTCCGAGATCATGTTCGGCCAGTAATATCCCAGCCTTCTTATACGGTCTCCGAGTTTTGGACCGAGCTGATGAGCTCCACACACTCCATCGTGTGTTTTTCTCAGCACTTCTTCTGCTTCTGCTTTTGATATACAGCGTAGCAGCAGACCATCCCTCGACTTTCTATATACAGTCTCAAGTTTATGGTCATAATAAAATCTTTGGGCCTTCCTCTTTATCGAGGTGGCTTCCTTTGGATCTTCTGGTAATATCCCGTGTAAAGCATAATCCATAAATGGAAATCGCCAGTTACGGGGTTCCAAAGTTAAGCCTGCCTGGCACACTTCTTTGGTTTGGAAAACCATATCTCGGTGGAGGAGCTCTCTGCTTCCAATGGTGATGCTTTTAGCCTCTCCTGGCGGGATCGCCAATGTTGCTGCTAATGCGGCAAGAGTGTCGGCATACACATTCTCATTTCGAGATACATGAGAGATGTAGAATTGCTCAAAATAGCTAGCTAGTTCAATGGCTAGCTGATAATAGGGGATGAGGGATTCATGTCTGACCTCATACTCACCCGTCATTTGATTGACAACGAGTTTAGAGTCTCCATATGCCTCTAGGTAGTTCACCCCCAGTTGCAGAGCCATCTTCAGGCCAATAATGAGCGCGTTATATTCCGCGACATTATTTGTGCACGGTTCTGTTAATGAGTAACCGTTAGGAAGTACATGTTTATGTGGGGAGATAAGCACAACCCCCACTCCAGCAGCAGATCGTCTTGCAGCACCATCAAAGAACATTTGCCATGGTTGCTCCTTGTTAACTGTGTTAACCTCCGACGTCTGTTTGGAATTAGACTAGATTGGGTGGTCTGTAAGAAAGTCGGCGATTGCCTGTCCCTTCGTGGCTTTTTGAGAGACGAAATGCATATCATATGGCGACAGCAATAATGCCCATTTCACCAACCGGCCATTTAAGGATCCCGATTTTGTCATCAGAATCTTCAGGGGATTAACCCGTGATATGACATGAATTGTTTGCCCAGAAAGATAGTGTCGCATTTTCTGGATAGCGAACACTAGGGCTAAACATTCCTTTTCTATCGGCGTATACCGCTGTTCGACTCCGATCATTGTCCTGCTTAGATAATAGAGGGCATGCTCATGGCTGTACTCATTATATTGAGCAAGTAATGCTCCTAAGGCATTATCCATAGCCTTACATATATAAGGAAGGGCTGCCCAGGGACTGGCGCCATAAGAACTGGAGGTTTAGTGAGGTATTCTTTAAGGTCATCAAAGGCCCGATGACATGCCTCATCCCATACAAAAGAAACCCCCTTCTTCATAAGTCGAGAAAATGGCTGGCATCGCCCTGATAAGTTGGAAATAAAGCGCCGAATATAGGCAAGCTTCCCTTGTAACCCCCTCAATTCTTTAAGATTGCGGGGAGGCGGCATCTCGCTAATTGCTTTTACCTTCTCAGGGTCGAGGAAAATTCCTTTTGAAGTTATTATAAATCCAAGGAATTTCCCACTCGATACCCCCATAAATGATTTAGTGGGATTTATCTTTAAATGATGTTTTCTCATGAGATCGAAGACCATTCTTAAGTCGTGAAGGTGGTCCTCTTTATTTTTACTTTTGACCGCCAAGTCATCCACGTAGCATTCTACTGTCTTGCGTAGATGTTCTTTGAATATAGTGCTCATTGCACGTTGATAAGTGGCACCGGCATTCTTTAGCCCAAATGGCATCACCGTATAGCAGTATACCCCCAGCGGCGTTCTGAAAGCTGTATGCTTTTCATCATCTGGGTGCATTTTGATCTGGTTATATCCTGAGAAGCCATCCATAAAGGACATCCTCTCGTAGCCACAAGTATTGTCTATCATCACGTCGGTGATGGGAAGTGGAAACTCATCTTTCGGACATGCAGCATTGAGATCTCGAAAGTCGATGCATATCCGGATTTTGCCGTTCTTTTTACGAACTGGCACTATGTTGGCAACCCAATCCGGATGCTGTTCTTCACGGATGAATCCGGATTTTATAAGTTTGTTGACCTCAACAACTATTGCCTCCATCAACTCGGGTCAAAAACGCTTCTATTGTTGTTTAACAGGTTTGGCATCTTCTTTTATATTTAACCGGTGTGTGGCAATCTGAGGGTCAAGCCCAGGCATGTCTTCATAATTCCATGCGAACACGTCTATATACTCTTTGATAAGAGATATAAGTTCCTCCTTTTCTAATGGAGTTAGCGTGTCGCTTATGAAGATGGGTTTCGGGTTTTCTTCCGTTCCCATTTTGACCTGTATCAATTTGTTTTCAGTGGGCGGATCACGCTGCTCGAAGTGGACGTCCCAGAGAGTGTCCATATGCTTAGCACAGGAATCATCTTGGACATCGATTGGTTCCTCGTCGCTTTCTAATACGGCTGAAACCATATTGGCCGTCAAGGACTGAAGCCAAGCACCAGTGCTTATATCCGAATCATGGTCGGGTGAAGATGTATCTTCTTTGGCCGAAGAACTCTCTTCATCTTTTAGTGGTGATGAGGGGGGAGTAGATACATAGCCCAAACCGCTGCGAGTCTTTTGATAATAATCGGGGCTCTTTCCTCCCGGTCTGAACGAGGGTATAAGATTGCGTCGCCCCTTCCCGAAGTTCAATCCCAGCTTCTGGGTAAAACTATAACCCATCTTCTCCATCATCTGGAGGGATTTCTGTTCATACAGATGAAATTGTGGTGATGTTTGTTCATCACTTTCGCTGAGGTGATGTAATTACCTTACCGAACATAATCGGCCTTTGGGATCCTCTCCGAGGAGGCACTTCGAAGTAGTGACCTTTTTCCTCAACTATTTTAGACCGAGAAAGGAGGGATGACCTAAGTGGCAAGTGATATGCCGCCAGAACTTCAAGTTCGGATAGGCCATCAACTTCAGTGGAAGTACAAGAGGGTTCAGACTCAGTAGCTACAGCATGCTCGTAGACTAACTTTATGTCTTCATTAATAACCCACTCACTTTCTATTACATCGATTATATTATTCAGGCCTAAACTAAAATCTAGGTGAGGGTTGATTTCATAATCACCCTCGTCATCTTCTCCAGGAATCTCATTCTCGGTATCGGCTTCATTGCCACTATCATCGGGCTTTGGAAGTTCGCCAGGATCGTCATTGGAGGCTTCATGGGCTGGTTTATAGAGTGCAGCATCTGTGAAGTAATTCTCCAATCGTTTGAATGGTTGCTTGTCGGCAATTAGTGTCCGGACCTCTCCTTCCTCATCGCAATATTTCATGCATTGGTGGAGGGTCGATGGGACTATCATGTGAGCATGGATCCACGGCCGCCCCAACAAAATGTTGTAGGAGGTGTCTGCATCGATGACGTAGCATGTAGCCTCTGTCCTCAAATCCCCGATTTGACATCGGAGTCGGATTTTTCCAAGGGGCCGGCTATTGTTAGCGTTGAACCCGTATATAGTTGTGTTGGTTGGCGGCAGACGATGGAGGGAAATCCCTAACAGCTGCATCAACCTTCTGGACACGACACTTAATGTAGAACCCGGATCAATCTGAATTCGGTCCACCTTTGTGGATCCGACATATCCGGTGAAATATAAAGGCCTATTGTGCTTTATATTCCTCACCTGCATGTCTTCTGGAGAGAAGATAATCTGTGGGACCTGCCTCCTCACTTGATGACAATGGGGGTAAGGATCTTGTTCTTCATTAGCCGGCTCGACTATCTGAGCTAAGAATGACTCAGAGTCTGCCAAGGCCTCTCGTAACGCTTCACGTGTTGATTTTGATAGTCTCAACAATTCATAAAGCGTTACTCGTGCTGGGATGTTGGCCAGCTGAGTAATTATATCAAACTTGAAGGTAGACTCTTTATCTCCTTCATCTCTGACAGGTCTCCTCTGGAAACGAGGCCCTTTCTGATTTGCGGGTTTCGCAAGCTCCGCATAGATATCTTTTGGATCTACTCTAGTGTAGTCCTTAAGATATGTCTTCCCGGATCAGGTACCGGAAGGGCCTGCCCCATCTTGATGAGTGGCCATAGTTTCGGGCTCCTCTTCAGAACTTGTGAAGGTTCCCAAAGCTATATATTCTTCCTTTATATCCGCAGAGATGGCATTAACAGCCCGCTTCTTCTTTTGACTTCCTGTAATAGTCCATTGCTCATCCTCTATCAAATCTGGATGAACCCACATGACTTTCCCTTTTTGGGTCATCATAGGAACAAGTCCTTCTTGGGCTTTGTTGTGAGGGTCGAGATTCTTCGTAACCATCTTACCTTTAGAGATTGGGGTCACTCCTGCGGGGAACTCATGGGTTCCAACCACTATGGTTGTCATATTGACAGTAACCTTCTTCTGCTCTTCCTTAAGCGTCAGAACTCCAGCTTCTATTAATGCTTGGATTCTGTTCTTAAGGGGAAAACAATCTCTAGTAGGATGCCCCACGTTCCGGTGATAGAGATAATAGTTAGGATCTTTAGTTTTGCCAGCGTCTTCTGGCTTCTTATTTTCCGGGAGCTTCAACATTCCTTTCATTTGGAGCAAGTGAAAGAGGATAGGCGTCTGTTCCGCCTTGAAAGTGTAATTCCTTTCTTGCTGCGATCTACTTTGCCTTGATCCTAGCTGATCTTGAGGCTTCGGCTCTGGCGGAGGACTGGTTTTCTGAGGAGCAGCTTCTGACGACATATGACTTACTACCCCCAGCACTTCTTATCCCACGGGACTCTTCAACTCGGCGAATCAAGTCTTCAGCTTGCTCTCCTTGTTTGAGCAGGTCCTTCCAAGTCTTAGACTCTACGGCCCCCATTTTGAGGAGCACATTGGTCTTAAGGTTGTGTCGACAAGTTTCGACAAGAGTTTCCTGGATCATTCCGTGTTTGCAATGTACGGACTTCTCCTGAAACCTTTCTATGAAATCTTTGACCGTTTCTTGTTCTCCTTGTTTAGTTGCAAGGAGGGAATGAACCGTAATCTCGGTATCATCCTCGAAGAAATGTGAGAGAAATAATTTCTCGACATCTAACTAGGTATTAATGGTACCTGGGGGCAACTGCATGAACCAAGTAAAGGCAGGCCCTCGCAAAGTACTTGCGAAAATCTTGGTCATAACGGGGTCATTTCCCACCAAGTGTCCAGTTTGGGACAAGAAGTAATAGATGTGCTGACTAGGCGATCCCTTCCCGTCATAGGGCTCCAACTTGAGCGGCTTATATTTTGGAGGATAGGGCACCATGTCCCATTCTGATGGATATGGTCTAGAGACTCCTGACTCCTTCAACTCTTTTTTATGCATCAAAGTTTCGAGTTGATTTTGCAATTTTTCAATCTTTTCTCCATGCGGATCATGGAAAGAAAATCTGTCCTCGTCCTCGTGCATCGAGTGGGCTTTCTCCTCCTGTTCTTCTTCATTTGGAGTCTTCTTGCCCTGTTTATTATTATCCTCGACGAACCTTGATAGCATGGCTTTAAGGTCTTCAATCGTCTTTTGTTGCTAGCGAATCATTCTTTCTTGAGCTTCAAATCTCTGATTGATATTATCAGATTTATCTGCCATGTGCGACGCTGACTTCTGTAGTCGAGACGACGCTGAGGAACGGGGCGAGGCTATAGCTGAGTTATCACTGTCCTCGTCATAAGAACCCCTTGCAAGCCTCTTATAATTTCGGGCGGGACGACACCTGATTTAAGTCTAGTGATACGATGAGGTTCTTCGTCACTCGATTTCAAATCATCATCCGTCTCTACAATTGTCTTTCCTTTCCCCACCATGTTGGAAGTTACAGCTCTCCATTGCCTCAGGGAAGTAGTCTTTGGTTTCTGCGCATAGTTCTTGTTTGGCTCGATCAATCGATCAAACGCAGATATCCTGCTCTTGCTGCAGCCACAGTTGTCCATTACAACGGACACTGCGGTCATTAATTGCTGGCAGTGACAGATAGGTTCTGCTTGAAGTTGTTCTACGCTTCTCTTCCTGGAGAGATGCTCCCTGAGATCAGTGCCTTTAGCCGTGGAGTCAGGAGGTCCATTCAACTCTTGAGAAGGTCTGGGAACCCATTGAAGCTTCTTTGACTGATTAAGCCTGACTCTAAGGTCGGATCGATCTTCACGGGGCTTAGGAATAGCCTCGCGTTTCACATTGCGGGCCTGAAGAATAGCTCCGCGCTTATCCACACTAGCCTCGCGTCTCTCGCTGGCTTAGTGAGTCTTCAGAAGTTTAGCTTCTGGAATGATTGCCTCGCGTGAAGGGAAGTTCTTGCACGCTGGTTTATCTTCGCGTTTTACGCAGATCATAGCTTCGCGCCTAGCACGATTTTTACGACTAACAACTATTTGCCAATCGTCCTCGCGTCTCTCGCGAGTGTCATAAGTCTTGCGTTTCTCGCAACCAGTACTGGCCTCGCGTCTCTCGCTTGGCTCAGTATCAGCCTCGCGTGGAGAATCACACGCTGGCTTTGAAGAATTTTTAAACTCGCATAACTTGCGAGTGTTGGGTATTTTGCGACTAGCGCAACCCTTACTGGCTTCGCGTCTCTCGCTAGGCTCAGTAATAGCCTCGCGTGGAAAATCACACGCTGGCTTTTCCTTGCTTTTAAGGCAAGTTGTATCTTCGCGTTTAACGTGGTAGAGACTGGTCTCGCGGGTAGCGCGAGCCAGTTTGCGAGGGACCATAGCCTCGCGTCCTCTGGTGTTAGCTCCGCGTCCAAGGCGAGCTTTGAGGGCTTTACGCCTCGCTCTCCGGTTCCTGTTTCGGAGTTGGGTTCTGGTCAATCCAGTTCCCAGATCTTCTTCGGCCGTCAGAAGCTTCTCCTCGGCTAGGACTTCTGGTGTGGACTCCGGCGCTATAACCGCAGTCTCCAAGGATCCCCGTTTCTCGGTGGATACCTTTCTACCCGTCACTCGGGCATTGGAGTACATACGGCGATAGTGCCATGTCTCATCCGAGTCACCTGATCTGGAGGAGAGGAACTCCTCGTACTTCTGCTGGTCGATTTCTACAACCAGCGTGTCTACTTCAGATCCGATCATGTCGACGTCCGATTGCGCCACAATCTCTTCATCAGTGAAAGAGATGGCTCCCACTGTGGTCGCCAGTTTGTTCGTCGCAGAATTTCCTTTGCTTCCTTCCATCGAATTAACTTAAATTACAATAGAAGTGAACAAGATTAAAAAAAAAAAGAACAAACGAGAGGATTTTATAGTTCAATCTCTCTCTTTTACAATGTAATCGTGGGATCAGTGGCGATGGGATCTATAATAGTTCCCGTTGACGATCGTGCGTCGAACTTCTTCTCTCTTGAAGAAATCGGCTAACTGTAGACGATCTTCTTCTCTGTCTTTCCCGAACTCAAGGCTCTCTCGCGTACTTGAATCCTCTAAGACAATGATGATCACAAAAAGGCTTCAAGGCTCTCTCGCGTACTTGATTTGCCGAAGGATCAACTCAGTTGAGAAGAAGAAAGGAGATGGTCTCTGATCTCTGGATTGCCGAAAAGAAGAAGACCAAAGCCGAAAAAGAAAGACCCAAAGGAAGCCGCCCCTAGGGTTTCACCAGGAAGGTATTTATAGCCCCGGGAAGTTTTGAGAGAGTTTCTATTTGAATAGAATTCGCTCTCATCAAGGATTCCAATCAATTATTTAATATTGATTTAAATCTCTTGATTAAGAATTCTGATTGGACTTGATTTGGTATTTGGATAAACCCAAATCATAATCTCAATCAACTTGAGATTCTGGTGCTCACGCGGAGCTAACGCAGAGCTATTGATCATCTCCGCGTTTTACTCAACGCGAGGCTAAAAGTAGCCAGACACGGAGCTATAGAATTAGCTTCGCGTTCTGTTGTGGAAAATCCTTTTTACTTAGAAATTTTCACTGCCAACAATAATCTAAATATCAAAAATCAAAATTAAAGCATATATGTTCAGTGAAACTAGTTGAGGGATATGCATATCTATGACAACCTTCCATGACAACCATATAATGAAGATGACTGGAAAAAATTATCATGGAAAAACTTTGATCCTTCACCAACTTATAGGTATGACAAGTTACAATGTAATAGAACCAAACATGATAAAACATGATAATCTATGATCAGCAGACTAAATTTATTCAGTGCAACAGCCAAATATCCTCATTACAATTCATGAGTATATACTTTATTGTCACTGAGGGAGAGATGCAAATGGCAAATATTGCTTGATTATTCACCAATTTTTGGAAAACATTAATGCAATTCATCAGGGACATATCAATTAATCATCTATGGATGCAAGTTAACATGTCCGAAAATTAGCATTTTCGTAAATTAGCATCAGAGTCATCACCTCATGACCTCAAATGCACTGACAATTCAACAAAACCAAACCTAGGATGCTCTTTTTTTTTCTTTTCTTATCGAATATTCAGAATCAAGAAAACCTCGTTCACTTGGGATAGCCGCATATCTTACACTTCACACAAATAAATCAAAATCGAGTAATTGACAGCTAAAGCCCTAGAATTTGGGGGAATAGTTTAGAGATCACCGTTAGTTTCTAGGCAAATCCGGCACTGGAATTGGTCCGCCTCGAGGTCGATCTCGCTGGAATTGGGCTCGGTGGCAGGTACGGGGGCGATCAGAGGCGAGGAATCACCGGCGGGTTCGGGGCGGCTTCGTGCGGCGGCGGGTTCGGGGCGGCTGGTTTCGGGGCGGGTTCGAGGCGGCGGAGTGCGGCGACGGGTTCGGGGCGGCTGGTTTTGGGGCGGGTTCGGGGCGGCGGCTACTTCGGGGTGACGGTGGGTTTGGAAGGAGAGAAGTGAGGAGAGAAGTGAGAAGATGAAGTGAGGAGAGAAGAAGGGGTGAGGAAATATAGCCGAGGGTATTTTGGGAATAAAATTATGCTCACTAAGAAATTCTCTCCTTTTCTGAAATGAAACTGGGCTCACTAGGAAATTTGGGCTCACTAGGAAAAAAGTTGTGCCCCATTAGAAGTTCCCCTAAAGAGGCACAAGTTTTTTCCTAGTGAGCCCAGTTAAAACTTCCAATATATAACAACCATGCCCTCTAAAAAAAATTCTCATCTTGCCCTTCTTCCTTCTCCCGCTTCCTCCGTCCCTCTCGCGCGCAACAGGTATTTTTTTTTTTAAGGCTAAAACCCGTTTCATTCCTCAATCTCTTCATATCATTTTGTTAATTAGGAAGTTTAAAGGTGATTATTTTCTCTGTTTTGTGTATTTTCATTAGAAATCTAAACAAAAGAGAAATTTTTGAGTTGTGTCGAACGAGACGTCAATGGAGAATACAACGACGTCGTTGGTTTCATTCGACGATCAAAACACTCTTCAGGTTTGATTCAATCTTCTTTGTATAAAATTATTCCAAATATAACTTTGGATTTTGATATCTATTGAGTAGAATGAAATTAGGGTTTTAGGATTCAGTTTTCTGGTCGATACGGTGCAAGAACCCGGGGGTTGACGTCGCGGTGCGGACTGACAGTCCGCCCAAAATAACTCGGTCCGGACTGAAAGTCCGGACAAATTCAATTTGTCCGGACTGAAAATCCGGACATAGTAGTTTTCAAGATGGTTTTTTCCCCGCAAGAGTGTTATCAATTATTAATTATTAATATTGTTAAATTATTGGAGCACAGGGTAATGTTTCGACGCAGAGTATGCGAGTCGATAATGAATTAGTTGTCGATTATGGTTTGGACTTCACAACAAATCAGGTATGATATTATGTTGAAAACCTGTCCATACTGAAATTAGAATATTTCCACTAAAAAATGTATCATGTCTATTATGACTATAGATTTTTACAAATCGAGACGAACTTTGTCAGTGGGTGCGCGATATTGGAAAGAAATCAGGATTTGTCATCATGGTTTCAAAATCTGATACTGGAGGTCAATTTAATAAGGGGAGAATATGGTTTGGATGTGAACGGGGTGGACAACCAAAATTCAAGAAATTAAAGAATGATGAGGGCCACAGGGGCAGTAAAAAATGTGGATGTCCATTTCGATTAAAGGGTCAACAGATATCAATAGGGGGCCCCGAATATAACCTAACGGTTTTGTCCGGTGTGCATAATCATCCTGCAGCAGATTATTTCGAAGGCCACTCGTATGCGGGGAGATTGTCTGAAAGCGAGACAAATGTTGTGATCGAAATGTCGAAGTGCCACGTAAAGCCGAAAGATATACTGACAGCATTGAAGCAAAAGGATCCAAAGAATGTTTCGACAATGAAAACAATATATAATGCACGACACAAGTTCAGAGTCAATGAACAAGGCGGTCGAACGCAGATGCAACAGTTGTTACTAAAAATTTCTGAATTAAAGTATATCGAATGGCATCGAAGCAATGATCAAACAGAATCAGTAACGAATCTTTTATGCGCTCATCCTGTTAGCGTCGATCTTCTCCGAGCATTTCCAGGTGTTATTATCATGGATTGTACCTATAAAACGAACAGGTACAAATATCCTTTACTAGAGATGATTAGAGTAACCTCAACGAATATGTCATTTTGCATTGCTTTTGCCTTTCTTGAAAGAGAAATGGAAACTAATTATTCCTGGGCACTTGACAAGTTGCATGGACTGTTTCTGAACGATGTATATCCAAGTGTCATTGTTACAGATAGATATCTATCGCTTGTTAATGCAGTTAAGCTGATATTCCCGGCTAGCCGGCATCTTCTTTGTAGATGGCATATAAATAAGAATGTCTTGACTAACTGCAAGAAATTGCTAGAAAAACAGAGCGAGTGGAAGAATTTTTTTTTAATGTGGAAGCTGATAATGTTATCTGATACTCTAGACGAGTACAATGCAAATCTAAGCAATCTAACAAACGAATTCCAAGCAAAATCTGAAGCAGTTGACTACATTCTTAAAACATGGTTAAATCCACACAAGGAGAAGTTCGTGGCTTATTGGACAAATATGTGTCAACATCAGGACAACGTGACCAGCAACCGAGCAGAAAGTGCCTACGCAAAATTGAAGAGACAATTGCGAACTAGTCAAGGCGATTTTGAAAAGTGTTGGAGTAATATACATACATTACTTGAACTTCAACATACAGAGATTAAGGCATCTTTTCAAAAAAGTTTGACTATCGTTAAACGATGTTTTATGCTGGTAGAATTTAAGGAATTACGGGGCACAATATCAGTCCATGCATTGAATTTGATCTTAGCCGAAGTAAAGAGAACTGAGTCTGTGGGCGTTAACCCTGCTGAATGTGGTTGCATCATTCGACAAACCCACAACTTGCCATGTGCTCATGAGATTGCAATATACAAAAGAGACAACCGACCAATTCCCTTGGATTGCATTGACCAACATTGGCGGAAGCTTGATATGGCCGCGAGTAAAGCATTGGTTGTTGAAGGTGTCGGGTATCAGAAAGATGTGGAGGTTTTTATTCATAACTTTATTAAGTGTGATAATAAAGAACGGACTCGAAGATTGAGGAAATTAAGGGAAATATCTAATCCAGTTAGTTCTTCATTGGCGGATCCTGTGCCCAAGGTGATCGGACATATAGTTGGATGCAAAAGGAAACTTGATATTTCGACATGAAGGGATCCGTGTGCATTTGAGCTAATAGCCTCCGGCTCTGATAGTGCTTCCTCAAAAATGAAGGCATTGATTCTCTGCAGTGCCCGTAGACCGTATAAGTTAATTCCAAGAAAGCCGCATATGACCAAGGTTCGCTATTATATATAACTAGTTTTTTCTATATTTCACGTTAAATTATTTTAATTTTAAGTTTTTGTTCTATACAGTACTCGAAAATTGTTGCGAAGAAGGCGCCCCCTGTTTTGCCTGCAGACCATGCGGAACAACTCCATCCAGCTCCCACTCTTGCAGAACCGCTTCAATTCTTAGCAGACACGGATTCTGCTCCTAGTATAACCGGACTGTCCGTACCAGAACAGGAGTTAAAACCTGTACCCAGGCCTGATTTGAAGTATGAAAAGTCATTGCCTGGATTTATGTTGCCATATATACTTGATGTTGGCGATGTCAAGGCCGACGGAAATTGTGGTTTTAGCGTTATCGCACACAGCCTTGGTATGGGGGAAGATCAGTGGATGCAAATCAGAAGAGATTTGTTGATTGAACTTGACACTAATTACGTCTCCTACATTCCATTGTTTGGGAGTATTGATCGGATTGTTGAGCTCCGAAAAGCACTGAATTATTTTCGGGAGTTTCCAAAGGCCGACTATTGGATGACGATGCCGGACATGGGACATATTGTTGCTTCACGATACAATATAGTGGTTTTCTTTATATCCAACGCGCAATGCCTTACTTTTTTGCCACTAAGATCTCCCCCTCCTGCTGCAAATATCCAACGCAAAGACATTACCATGGCATTCGTTGCGGAATGCCACTTTGTACCTGTAAGCACAATTTATCGACTTAAACATTTCTTTGATTTAACTCAACATATGCTTATATATATTTATATCATCTTTACTATTAGGTCTCATTAAAAGAACTTCATCCCATCCCTCAAATTGCATTGAATTGGCACCGACATCGTGATCCCATTGCACAAGGATGGGAGATACCGTACTTACACCGGATTGAACAGTTTAAGGGGATTGTACCAACTTCGGTTGCTACACAAGATATTATTGAGTTGTAATGTAACTTTGCTCTTCGCAGACGAGTTCCGTTTTGGTGTAATTTTGTTGTAGATAACTTGTGACCAATATTTTGTATATCTCCTGTATCATCGGTTGTGTCGGTCTTATCCGGAGCTATATCAGTTTGGTAAAAAAACTATCATTGTGAGATGTATCGGTGTATCAGTGTCAGTGAATTATTGTATCTTTTTTGCTTCATTCACTATATTTTGTGAAAGATTGTATAATTAGTTGTTAATATAAGTCATTAAAGTGACGTTACATTGGGTAAACTAATGATTTATCAATTTATCACAGAAATAGAGTGGGTGAGGCAGCGGCGGAGTATCAGACCAGGTCATGCCCCTGTCCGGACTGTCAGTCCGAACAAGATGGCGTCGTTCGGACTAACAGTCCGAACAGAATGGATCCGTTCAGACTGACAGTCCGAACAGATCTCGGCAGTCCGAACAAGTCTAGACTGTTCGGACTGTCAGTCTGAACGGATCCCCCCTGTTCGGACTGACAGTCCGGACAGGAGCTTGACCTCGGCCGCTGCCTCATCCAGTTTATTTACGTAATAAAATGATATATCATTAGTTTACCGAATTTAACGTCACTTTAAGGACTTATATTAACAACTAATTATACATTATTATCGAAATATAGGAAAGGAAGCAAAACAGATACAATGATACACCGACACACTGATACACCAACACATTGATACACTGATACATCGTTTATTGCGATACAATAATACACCGACACACAATGATACACTGATACAATGATACACCTATATAATGATACAATGATACATGGATACAGGGATACAATGAAACAACGATACAATTACTGATACAATAAAATAGTTAAGATTATGAACAAGGTTCCCTACGTATAAAACAAACAAGATTTTATACAAATTAAAGAAATAAGATCAAAAACAAACATAGTGTTTATATTAAACGAACAAAAAACGACCAATAGGGTTCATTACAAACAAAAACCATATATTCTACAAATTTATCCAAATGTTTGCAAAAAACAATTACACCGGCCACTTTAAGTTCCTTACATCATCCATATTAATACACAACTCATATAATCTAATCACTGTCTCCTTGTCTTCCTTGGTGGTTGACGTCTGCTTCTGGTTCGAGTCAGAAATGCCATATCGGGTGCAGTAGGAGTGGATTGATCTTATCTTGGTTCCTCTGCTTGCTCTTCTGGTGGTTCTTCTAGCTGAGTGCAACCAGTTAGCACGGCTTTGATCTTCGCAAGTGCACTAAATAATATTCCAGATCGCTTCTTGAATGCCTTATCCCCTTGCGTAAGTAATGGATCGATTATTACTTCTATGCGTGTATATCTCTGTAATATTAATGAAGGGAGAAAAATAAGCATCAGATAAACTGGGTACTATATGGGACATAAAATAAAGAACATATATCGTTATTACCTCATCAACGATATTTGGCCGGGTTGATTGACTTCCTTCCTCTGCTTGGGGTTCATCTGGTGCTACTCCAAGAAAGCGCTGTGAAACTTTAGAGAACCAAGAAATATAATCTGACGTGCAATCAGATGGGTAGTCAGTAATAGACCCACAGTGCTCTTGATACAATACGTGATCATGCCAATTTCTCCACATCTCCTCAATGTGAGTGTATTTTACCATGTAGCTATTGGCTGTTATACCCCGTGCTTCACGTAACGCTGAGAATGGTGGAGGTGGAACGTACTGTTGATGACCAAACTGCCTTAGTACACGCACCGGATGGTACGGCTCAATCACACTGAAAATCTTCAACGTACCCATAAAAAATGTAATTTCTCTGAACGGATATTTCTCTCTATAATTCTGATATGGATCCCAATCAACCTGCATGTACGTTGGATATAAAGAAGTACATTAGTTACCAATATATAACTTGCAAACTAAATAAGTATATAAAAAAGGGGAAATGTTACCTGGTTGCCCGTGAGTTTATCTAGACTTGACCGAACAGACTGCACATGTGATTGGGAGATATTGTGATCCCGTCTGCTCACCAGCGACAAGCAAGTGGTTCACCGTCAGCAAAAGATAGGTTCGAGACCGGCATAAAACTTAGAAAATGAGAGAAAATCCAAGCCTGTAGTAGTGTCAGATACCCGGCAATCTGAGCAACGTTAGCTCAAGAAGTAAGCCCAAGCTGCCTATATAACCATGCAAGAGCACCAGCACCCCATGCGAACGTATGAACATCTTCGAGATCATGCAGCAATGGTAAGTAATCAATAGAAACTCTCGTACAGTTCTTGTCCGCGAAAAGCGTACAATCAAGAAGATACAGTAAATAAGCCCTTGCAGCACACCGAATCCTATGTTCGGTGTCAGTATCAACAACTCCGCAAAATTTTTCTCTTAACCAATCCAGTCGAATCGATGCACCACCTTTCGTATTAAGCTCATTCCACGCTTCAGAATAACTGACGCCTAAGGAATGAGTAATTGTATCAGCAGCTTCACGTGAAACTGCTGATACTTGTTGGCAGACGGATTTTCCAACTACAGGTAAGTCAAGCAAGCAGGAAATATCATCCAACGTGATCGTCATATCACCAAATGGCATATGAAATGTGTTTGTTTCAGGATGCCATCTCTCGACAAATGCGCTAACCTCAACAGCGCTAATGTACTGGTAGGAGCATTTGACCAATGGATATAATGAAGACCCACGTACTAATTCCATAAATCGGGTGTTTGGCACAGGTGTCAACAATGACCATGCACTTATTTTTCTCCAGTGACTAATACATCGAAGTGGATCTCGATCCTGTATATATACTATAGTCATAACGTATGCACACACAATAGAGTGGTTTATGATTTTTAACGGGAAATAATTACCTCATTTTTTAAAACGAAGAAAGCAACGTGCTTCTTGAAACTCTTCAGTACTGATAAATCAACTGGAGCTCGGTAACTTGACTCATGAAGATCATCTTGAGAGCCTCCTGCATCAGTATTCCCTTCTTCTAGTCTTGCACTATCATATATGATCAAATTAGGAGTTTCTACATTTAATTCAGTATCTACGGCCACTTCAATTTCTCTCTCTCGTATCGGGCGTTGGATTTGTGGTCGAGATACTGCTTTCTTCCTCCTTAACGAGGCAGTTGGTCGAACGCGAGAAGATTCTGCCGGATCCATCTATGCAATACAAAGATATTTGATTCGTAGATGTTTTTTTTATCAAAACAGTAAATTTTCTATGTGTAAGTAAGTAGTAATAAAGTATAATTTGTTACAAATATCATATTTTATCTATTTATTTTTTAACTACAAGATAGTGTAATATAAAAATTTAAAGACACTGAAACCGTCCTTTATTACTTAATCAACTATTAGGACAATACTATTAAGCTTCTAAATTAACTAATAAATTTTAATATTAACATCTATAATTAGAAAAATAACTAAATTTTCGCATATTTTACAACTACGATTACAATATTATATTTTCTTCATAATTATAATCTAAATAGTAAAAATTAAAATTAACAAAAAAATGTACTTGTTTAGAATTTCCCGATTCTTAAATATTATCAGACCAAATAAAAACTTCTCAGTTTTCAGGGCAGTCACAGACCAAACAAGAATAAACTAAATAAAATAAAATTAAAATTAAATTAAAAGAGACTTACAGTGGAGCCGAGAAATCTGAGATCAAGAGAAAATGAGACTTACAGTGGAGACTTACAGTGGGGGGTGTGGCTCAGGAGAGAAAATGACGCAGCAGAGGCTTCGGCGCCGGGTTTGGAAGGAGGCTTCGGCGGCAAAGGCTTCGGCGGCGAGGTGTGGCTCGGCGGCGGAGGCTTCGGCGGCTGCGGCGTCGGGTTTGGAGGAGATGGCTGCGGCGGAGCTCTCGAAGATTGGGTTTTGAGGCGGTGTGGAGATGAAGTGAGGAGAGAAGAGGGAGATGAGGAAATGAGGGGAAGTGGGGGGAAGAGAGAAGAGGAAGAAGAAGGAGATGGCTGCGGCGGAGCTCTCGAAGCTTGGGTTTTGAGGCGGTGTGGAGATGAAGTGAGGAGAGAAGAGGGAGATGAGGAAATATACCTGGAGGGTATTTTGGGAATAAAACTGTACTCACTAAAAAATTCTCCCCTTTACTGAAATGAAACTGGGCTCACTAGGAAATCTGGGCTCACTAGGAAAAAACTTGTGCCCCTTTACAAGTTCCCCTTCTTTCTCCGTTGGGGTATTTACAGGTTTGTCCCTTACATCTTTGTAAATTATGATTTAGTCCCCAAAATCTTCATATTTAGGATTTAGTCCCTCAAATCCTCTAAGTTACTACAATTTAGTCTCTCCGTTAATTTTTCCGTCCAAATAAACGGCAGAATTTATTTTTTACTTTTTTTAAATAATGAAATGACTTAAATACCCCTATGAAGAAAAAGGTAGAAGAATAGATAGATAGAAGAGAAGAAGAAGAAGGGGAAAAACCAATGAACCCAAAGAAGAAAAAGGTAAAGAGAGGAAGAAGAGAGAAGGAGAAGAGATGAGTAAGAGGGAAGGAGAATAGAGGAGGAAGAATGAAGAAAAAGATAATAGAGGAGGAAGAGGGAAGGAGAAGAGAAGGAGAGATAAAATGGGAAAATCAAGTAATTGGGCTAACGGAGGTTAGGGAGAGGGACTAAATTGTAGTAACTTAGAGGATTTAGGGACTAAAACATAAATATGAAGATTTGGGGGACTAAATTATAATTTACAAAGCTTTAAGGGACAAATCTGTAAATACCCCTTCTCCATTTTATGTTTTTTTAAGTAAAAAAATAGGGGTTTTTACATATATATCCCTTACATCTTTAAAAATTTGAATTTAGTCTCCCAAATCTTCATATTTTGAATTTAGTTATATTCCTTAAATCTTTAAAAATTTGAATTTAGTCTTCCAAATCTTCATATTTTGAATTTAGTTTTCCAAATTCATTAAGTTACCTCACTTTAGTCCCCAATAATATTTATGACCTGAATTTCCCGTCATAACACTGAGTTACTTCACTTTAGTCATCTCTTCCATCTTTCTTATTCCTTCTCTCTTTCTCTTCTTATTAGGTTTCTCTCTCCATTCTTCTCCTCTCTCTCTCTCTTCTATTTTCTTATTGGGTTTTCCTGAGTTACTTCACTTTAGAGATTAACTGAGAGGAAAGAGAGAGGAGGAGAAGAATGGAGAGGGGAACTCAATAAGAAGAGGAAGAGAGGAGGAAGAGGGAAGGGAGAATAAAGTGAAGTAATTAAGGGGTATAACCGGAAATTCGAGTCAAAAATATGGTTGGAAATTAAAGTGAGGTAAATTAAAGGATTTGAGAGACAAAATTCAAAATATGAAGATTTTGAGGACTAAATTCAAAATTTTAAAGATGCAAGAGACAGAAATGTAAAAAGCCCAAAAATTAACCTCATTTTAAGTTATGAAGGATATATTTTGAATTATAGTTCGTTTACATTATTATTATTTTTTTTTTTCTCCTTTCTATCTCCTGAGGCTTTGGTGGATACTTTGCTGTTATCATGTGATTGCGCTGCTCGAGAAGTAGACTCACATAAGAAAATTATATGGAAATAAGAAAAATAATGAAAAAGGAAAACTTAAGTATTGTCAAAAACCTATCTATTGTCGGTCACCTCTGTACGCTTCTATACATAAAAACCTACACCAAAAGACAAACACTTCGTCTGTGTTGTGTTTGGTTAATGAGAAAATGGAAGAAACAAAAAAGAAAGAGAGAGAAAAGAAGATAAGAGAAGATGGAAAGGTTAGTAAAAAAATATTTTTTTTTTCTTTTAAATTTTCTCTCAAATTATACAGTAGAAACATATTCTTTGTTATTTCTTTTCTTTGCCTTCATTTTCCCTCAAACCGAACAAACCCTTATTAGAGATGAGAATAAACACATCAAGAATCATTTGATCTTTCATGTTCAAAATTTTAAATTTGAAGAAAATAAAACTTTTATTTTAAAAGATTTAAATAGAACAAACCAAGAACTAAATCTTGAATTCGTCTGTTCTCATCCGTAGATAGAATGCTATTGACAATCAAAAGAGAAGGCAATGTGGAAAGGTGGTTCAGTAGCCTACCATACAAGCAAATAGCATAGATTATCATACAAGCAAAAGAGAACGCTTTGTAGTACAGCCTACCATACAAGCAAATAGCATAGATTATCATACAAGCAAAAGAGAACGCTTTATAGTACAGATAAAAAGAAAGGAGTAAAGAAAGGGGTAGTTACAGATCTATCACTTACATCTTTATAAATTATAATTTAGTTCTCCATATCTTCATATTTAGAATTTAGTCTCACAAATCCTTTAACTTACTATAATTTAGTACTCAGTTTATATTTTGGTCCGATTTTTCCGTTTTACCTCTTCCCTCTTCTCTCTCTCTTCTTAGTTCTTATTAGGTTCCTCCTTGTTTTTCTCTTCTCTCTCTATTCATTTATTGGGTTCTCTCTATATATTGAAACTAAATATATTATTCTCCACTAAATGTATTAAACATTTAAGTCTCAATATAAATTCATTTATTGGGTTCTCGCTTTCTAAATTGAATAAATTTATTTCTAGATTTAATATATTTAATAAAAAATAATACATTTTGTCTCAATATAAAGAGGGGAACCCAATAAATGAATAGAGAGGAAGAGAAGAAGAAGGGGAGAACCCAATAAGAACTAAAAAGAGAAAGGGAAGAGAAAAGTGGAAATTAAGTGAGAGAAATCAGAAATAAAACGGAAAAATTGGGCAAAATTATAAACGGGGAGACTAAATTATAGTAAATTAAAAGATTTGGGAAACTAAATCCTAAATATTTAGATTTGGGAGACTAAATTATAATTTATAAAAATGTAGGACATATCTATAAATACCCCAAAAAGAAATTGAAAGTCCTTGGTATCAGATATTTCTTTGTATTTGATTTTACAAAGTCACAAAACTTGAAACGTCTGGCAACCCACAGCCACCATGTACTTTACACATCTGACACGCGTACACATGGTTTCATAAATTGCACGCAAGAATAATAATCAACTTTGATCAATTCTCTTCTTTGTGGTTTTAATAAATCTTTGTTCTATTATTTGCATGTAGTACTGTCGTATAAAGAAACAAACAATACAGCGGGCTAAACTGGCATAATGCTTGATCAGTAGTTCGACATAGCTATACAACGTGGTAGATGATGAAGAATGCGGGTAGGCCAACAAATTATGACATTCTTTCCTAACAAATCATGGTCTGCCATTCTTCATTCTTGAGCAGCTTTCCAATCAACAACTTTTATGCAAGCGCATCCTTTGCAGGCATTTTAACAGTGTTTGGCTCTAGAAACCAAGAATCCATCACTTTGGAAGTTGCCATGGGGAGTTCAGATTTCTGGCTTACACCAAGCCATTTCTTCAAAAGTTCAAACACTTTCTTGTCACGCAACAAACCACGGTGACTGGCCCTAACTCCAACTCTGGCTACTGCCTCAAATCCATCCGCCTGAAGGGAAGGAAAAGGGAAAACAAAAACAATACATGTAAGATTGAAAATTATGATAATACTAAAGATAAAACTCAAGGGGGCATGATTATTTCATGTCAAGAATATGGTTCTGTATGACAAATATAATTGATAGAGATACACAACACCTATTTCCTCTGCAGGAAGTTGCGGCATCTGATAGAATTGTCGGCAGGGCCCAAAGTCAACAAGGAATTGAAGGAAACATTCCCATCGGCCCACTTGAGACATAATTAAAGAAAGGTTCCACTAGAGTCTACATTATTCACTTTAGCCTCAAAGGAAATAAAAGATGTTAAGACCTTGGAAACAAGGATCATCAGAAACAGGGGGCAGAATAATATCCTTGAGCAGACACAAATCATTGAGATAACATGACCGTAGCAAGCTCGAGGGTTAATGGCTGGCTGCAAAGGGCATATCATTAACCAGCACTTGGGGAAAAGCTATCATGTGGTGAAAGCTAGACCTTTGGTTATTACCAGTAGTAGTAGTATGAGATCGACCTCTGATGACTTCCAGCAGCAGCATTAGCAGCAATAAATAATAATAAAAATTATATGCATGGACAAGCCACAAGCATTTCAGAATTTTGCTTTAAAAGATGAATGAAGAAAATACAGATGGAGGTGATAAGAAAATATATGAATGCTAGACGTTTAAATGAAGACATATTGCTCGATCGAAATGAGTGGAGAAGAATCATCCATGTGATCGATCCAGCGTGATTCTCTTTTGGTTCATTTAACCTACCCCAAGTACTTGGAATAAAAGACTTAGTTGTTGTTGTAGTTGAATAAAGCTGTAGCAGTTTATTTACCATGTGACAGATATAAGTGTATTAATAGTTTCCAAGGCAATGTTAGCAGAACTAGATACTTGTAGCACAAGACCTTTGTCCACAAAGTTGTGCAGCAGTTTGGCTTCTACCTACCTAGCACCGAGTACCGATTATATGCCTGATACTTGGACAAGCCAATACATTGACAGGTACATGTGGCATAATCATTCTGACAAATCCAAAAATTTGAAACATCCAACAACTATAAAGTCAAAACATATGAATGATGCGTTCCTAATTTTTTAATATAATTTGTACACGCACTGCACATTATATAATTAGTCAATCTTTTGATGCAAAAAAAAAAATAATGATTGTCCATGCAAATACTTAGATAATGTAAAATATTTCATATATCACACATGCATCCACAACTACTTAGACAATTTGAATATATTTCGATGTATGCATAAGTTTATTAGAGAATAATGGGAATCAGACGACAATAGGAAAAATTTCCTCTAGTGACATCTAAAACTCCATGTTCTCATACATTTTACTTCGATCATATCCTACCGTATTGATCTCCATCTACTAGAGTTCGCTCATACCAAAAAACATGAAGCATATAGTATTCATTTGCTCATCCATCGATAGGTATAAAAAGTTATATATATTGAAAAACTGTTAATGCTCTACCCGCTTGATCAAAGGTCAAACCTCCTGATATATTTATGATTTTTGGTGTACATAAATATTAAAGGATGAAAAAACAATATGGTGATATTGATCAAAATAAGAGACAGAGGAAGGTTGAGTTTTAGTTGCCATTTGAGGAAATTTTCCTTCAATGCCATCTGATACCCACTAACCTCATGTCATTTTCGCTTTATCCATGTAATATCTATATACTGAATTTTTAGGATTTGCCGTCTCTATGTCCCATACAATTGTCAAATCAGTATAGGTACAAATGTATGTAGTTGTATTTACATAATATAGATATATTTTGTAAATGTAGATTTTTCTTGATCCATGCTATCTCGGGTTCTAATTCTTAATAATTTATTGTATTAGCATGATGAATAAAAATAACTGCATCATATGAAAACAATTGTTGAATAACCATTTAAAAAACATTGCACTTCCATGAATTGACCTAGCTTTTCACAAACATGATATATGGATTTTTATTTTTTTAAAGACAAAAGAAACACACATCTAATGCAGTGGAAATGCAAAAATCATTTGAAACCATGTATCATCGTCACATGATTAGCTAGCAGATACATTAAGAATTGGTTGATCTGTTTCGCACACGTGTTTTTAATAGAGAATACCTGCCTATAAAAGGAGATTTAGCAGTGGCAGGGACCACAAGTTCAAAGACAAACAAAAAGAATAGTGATAAGCTGATAAAAATGACATATAATGGTTCAATGTGTTAAAAGCCTAATACTGACTGACCCAAGAAATGAAAAGCCAATCCCCTTTCAATTAAACTAGGAACTCAATAATATATATACATAAGCAGGCTCCCACAACAAAACCAAAGTTTAATGTGAAACTAACTCTTTTTGATGGAGCTAAATCTAGCATCTCACAGCAGTAGGAAACTTCCATGAGTTATTGGAAATTTTGGAACTAAGCAACCTATAACTCCAGAAGCACTTGGTCCATGTTGGGATTTTCATCTTTAAACAATACATGGGTCCATTTTCTATCAACTTAACTTTTCAAGTAAAGGTAGGTACAAGCATGGTATCAGAAAACAGGGATTAAAGAAAAAAAGGTCAAATGTCCAAATTCCACTATTGTACACTTCATTTCACTGTAGATATGTTGACTGCATATACAAATATAGCTTCTAAATAAACAAGCTGTTTTCTCACATAAACATTTTGATCCCTGGAGTTAATCATTGACACTCTATATGTCAAGAGGTTAATGGTTACCTTAGCAGATTCGGCAGGAACAGTTCCATCTCCATCCACATAAGTGTATGCAGGCTGAAACAAATTATTTTTTATGTCAGATTTAATCATTACGGCGATAATGACATCAAATATAGTTAAGGATGTTGCTTCTGATTGGTATGCATACCATTGTGTGGCACACTTCTGACAATTCACCAACAGGAGAGGTTTCAGATCCATAGCTGCAATAAATAGGCAACAGCATGAAAAATACAGTATGGATCCTGTCTTACTGATTACTAATATAATAACTAATTAAAAGCAATTGCTTGCATGAGGCTAATTATGGTGATTTCCACCTAATATTGATGAACAACATCAGGCAGAACTATAGTGAAAAATCTGAATATTTTACAGAATACAATGGACTACTAGTTAACCTGAACCTCAGTCCTGCCCTTCCTCTCCAAACTCTTAATTGGCAGCTTCACACACAATAGTGAAAAATGAAATTAAAGAATATGCCTACCACGCAATACGAACTAAAAACCCGTTGATCTTCAGTTCAAATCACCTTTTCTTTGACTACCCTCTTCTCTATGTACCTTTAGTCCATTCTTGCTTTTAGATGTTTCTTCAGTTGGTTAGGGCTTTTGTGTAGGCCTAGGATCTACTTATATAAAGGAGATGAGAAGGTTGACAACTTCTTTTGGTGCAATTGATGCTGTTCACAAATTTCAAACCAATAACTGTTATCCTTCTTTATGTAATGTAATCTCCATTAGTTTGAACCTATACCTTGTTAACATGCATACTGATGCAACAAATAATATTGAAAGAGTGAACAAATACCAGCCATTACCAAGTAAAATAAAGAAATTTTGTCGCCATGTTTAGCATGAGAACAGAATTAGAGTTTCATACCAAACATCATATGGAGTGTCATATGATATGCCGAATATGTTATAAAAGCTGATATTGTTCGGTAACTGCGCATTATCCAGAATTTTGCGAGTCTCAGCAGCCCATTTGAAGACCGAGAAGTTGAAAGGCAAAGCAATTGACTTCCCGTTATAATTAAGCTATAAAAGAAGATGTGAAATGTTAGAAACAGAATTATTAAAATAAACAAATGGATGCACTGATTCCTTGAAGATTGAGATATCATGACAGAAATTAGATTCCAACAGATTCAGAGGAAAATGGCACAGAAGTTGTAAACAAATGGAATGTTTTATTTATGTATGCATCAGAATAAAACTTTAATATATACACAATAAAGCTAAAGGTTTAGATAAAAAACAAAGATGCAGATATTAACAATGAATATGTTTTGCTAATCACATGAGCTACAGCCAAAAGTTTAGAAACAAAAATGCTATATATGCATCAAAATTTCCATAGTGTGTTATGGGCCATAACAGAAGAAAATGGGAAATACTTTCATAAGTAGCAAGAATGCCACAAAGGATCCACAAATACAAACAGTCGAAATGAAAAAAAAAAAAAAAAAAAATACAAACCTGAAAGAAGTGTTAGACACCCAAATATAATTCCTTTAGTAGCAACCACAGTAGGCAGCTAATTCCCTCAATAAATAGTATATACTATATAGTGGCCATGGTGAAATTTATTAATAACAAAATATGGCAAGAAAGTTCCAGCTGTGCTGCACAATGTAATCAGGGACATGAAATAAGTAGTTTATTCTTCGGAATGGAACTTATAACTTGAGATAACGCTCAGGTTAATATGTTGACATAAAGAAGTCCCTGGAAAGGTGGGAATTCAAGAACTAATGAATTATGTACCTTCAATGTAAGTTCAAGACAGAAAGTCATATGGCTATCACTTGTATCTTTTCTTCTGCTGTATAATATGTTATTTTAGACAGCCAGGTCGAGATTTTAACCTGCAAATTAAGTTTGAAATGGACGGCTTTTGTTAGTGTTAGCTTATAATCAACCTTCAACATCCTCAGCCACTTATCAGTTTGACAAATAAACTTTTCTAACTCCAGTCTTGAGAAAGATGCAAAATCAGAATGACAGTGAGACTGTAGAACTGAATCGCTACAAGTTGACAGGGACTAGATTTGATTAGTTAGGATTTAATAGTGTTATTTGGTTTTACTTGACTTTAATGACTTATTAATTTTATTTCTTTGTTGCATATGATGTGCTAGTATTTTTCGATATATATAGCCATGTCCGAACTTTTAGTTAATTGAAGGGTGATAGGCTAATTAAACCATTAGTTTTTTGAGATCATGCGATTGCTTTTGAAAATGTTTTTAGCAGGTGATTTAATCAGTGATTCGCCTAGGTGTGACGTCTGAAAGTTATCTTTGATTTACCAAACCCTAATTCGCCCCTCTATACATAAAATTCCCTATCATAAGCCCCAATTCACTTCCGCCTTGTGTCACTAGTTCTTAGCACATGCACTGCACGTTTATGATACTTCAAATTTTCAATTGGCAAGAGCTTGGTTGCCTTTGGAGTTCATATGATGATTCTGATTTTTTATGGTTTTAAATGAAAATCTCCATGATCTAATCCTCATTTTCTTTTACATTTACTGCAGGTGGGCCCCATCCTGCTAGCCATGATGCTTTTGCATCATAGTAGTTGAGATGTTTTGCCCCATGTTAAAGTGCTAGGTTTGCTTAAACATTATTAGCTGAGAGCTAACAGCTCGTGTTATTAGGTACAGTGGGTTCTTGACATTGTATCAGACCATCAGATTTTCAGATGTCCTAGATCCACAATGTTAATTTTAAAAACGATTAGAATATGTTTATTACCCCATTTATCCTGCCTGTTCAGTCCAGTATTCAGTGCAGGCCTTCTCCACATGGGCTGAAGGGCCACAGCAGACAAATATTTTGAAGTGTTAAATTGGCTTCATCTACATTGCTAGTCCACATCTACATTGCTAGTCCACAAGCAAATAGCTTAAGTTTTTGGGTAAAGTAGCTTCCCAACATTTCAGTTGAGCAACTGACTAAATAAAATGCTCAACAAAGGATACCTCATTATTCCTTAGAGCTTCTTCAAACAATTCAATACAATGTGTTGTGTCATACACATCCAGCTTGACCACTTCCTCGTCTCCAGACATCTTTTTTCGCCAAACCTGAACAACTGGATCCTGCTTCCACTTGAAGCTTGGGTTTGGCAGCATCTCATAAATCGAAGGGCATTCAACCAACTGCGATATCACAAAGAATAGTCAAGTGAAAATATTTATATATGACGGATGTTGTCCCCAAAAGATGTCACACCATTATCATGAAACGTTATGAAAACAGGTTCAAGAGATAGTCAAGAGAAACAATGTAGTGCTTACACAAAATAATGCGGAGATCCAAGACTTGAAATAAATCTAAATTCAATACCCATAAGGGTTTAAGAATTCCTTGGAGAAATGATGATGCAAAAACAAAAATTTAGCACTTCCTGAAAAGTATGCTCCTGCCGACTTCTGTCCTTCAAGGCCTAAGGTAGGTAGGCTCGAAGAATACCAAAACCCCTTTACTTGTATTTCTCAATCCCTCTGAGAGGTAATTAACTTATTCAAAGTAAGGTATCTGGCAACTACTTTGTTTGACTCTCCTACATTAGCAGCATCATTTGTGCACCCTCCCAGATCAACTAAAGAAGGTTGAAACAAGCGTTTGCAATGTGAGATCAGTTTCTAAGTATCCTACATTCTACAATGCTGCAAAGTTGGCTACATGCAAACATGATTGAGTTTAACTTGAGGTTAACGCAGTTTATGGAGGCTGCGTAGAGTATCAAGCAATGGTGTTGAAAGAATATTTGCTACTTGAGACCTCGATTCAGTAGATACTTGGTGCAGAAAATTGGCTTCGAAATCCGTAGATCTCACAAATTTGTGGTTGTAAAAGTTTCAATATTAAAATTTCCGGGTGTAGATGGCAAAATATCATAACATTCTTGATTTTTTTATTTTATATTTCCTGATAGCATAGTGAACCAAGTGACAACTCAGATGTGCACAAACCTTACAGCACATTTATGAAATATAATTTCCTAAACTGAAAAATGTAAGTACAAGAACAACTTCAAAACTAAAAAAGACATGAGCAGCTCAGATATTTCACAAAAGATAAGTTAAAAATTTGATAACTTCTGCATTGTGCTTAATTGGTTAAGTTCTAAAAAGTATATTTAGGCATATATAGTTGTAATGCTCCCTAAAACATCGAACTGAATATATCAATTTATATCCTCCTAATGGAACATGAGAGAGAAGAGCTGCAGACTTTATGTATAAACAAGAACAAACTAAAGACTAGATGCACTGCATCATACCAAAACAAAAGGAATGGAGGGAAGAACTTAATTTCAGGATTTAATTTCCTCTAAACGAACTTGATTTTATCTGGAAGTCATTTTTCTTTTTTAATCCTAAAGCATTCACATAGTAAGGAATTACCAGTTGATGCATTGTCCATCTTGATACAAAAAAGAAGCTTTCAAAGCCATAAACAAATTGCAGCCCTGTTAAAAAGGAGTCATTGATGCACCCTGGTGCACCTATCAAATGTAACACAACTTCAGAATCAATAGCCAATTTGTCCAAATCTTTTGTAAAGAGAACTTCAGCAGTAATTGTCCAATTCCTGAAAATATTCGACAATGTAAATGTAAAGAATGAAGGTTACCATGTCATAATAGCTACCTTGGAAGGGGCATGCTATGCAAATCCATTTGTTAATGTACTGTGCAAATACCTGATGAATTATTGAGCAGTTAGTGCCTCTTGTGCCAATAGTCATAATGTTTAAATTCTACCTAACTAAAATCCTAAAACAAATGCATAAGAATGGAAATATTACTCTTAGACATGAGACAGTAATGTACGCACGTCAGGATACATAGACAAGAAGCACCGAAGAAGCAACCCGCCCATAGAATGTGAAATTATGTTTACTTTTTTCCCTCCAGACGCTTTGTGAGCAGTTTCCAGCTTTAATTTTAAGACATCCATTGCTTTGCCAATTCTGCCAAAGTAATGCCATAACCAAAGCTGAAGTCACTACCTCCATATAAAAACTTGAGAAACTCCATACAATCAGCTTGTTTATGGATCTTGGCCTTCTGAGAATAATTTGCTACCTTCTACCATGTAGATAAAATGCCCTTACCTATTGCTTTGGCGGAAGTCATAAGCATATCCAAAAAGTGTGGTCCCTTTCTCATATCCACATTCAATAAGCATATCGATCATATCATGGAAATGATATACATCTGTCACATGTAAACATTTTGTCCACTGGAATACAAAAAAATCAGTTATGATGAAAGGATCTTTCGCCAAAAAAAGGTGTACCAAAATGCTCTAATACATTAAAGAAAATTACAAGTCAGCTCTATGTATATTAAATATTTTTTGACAAAATTAAAAGGGCATTACAATGAATGAAATATACAATAGAAAAAATACAACCTTCAATATAGAAATTAAGGAATAGGATCCTGATATCTAGGCATGAGAAACCAAAAAGTCTCTATACTGGGTTTGGAGAGGTCACAATAATCACACTCAACAGTGTATGCTTCATTTACTATTTATATATCTAATATGAATTTATATCAGATCTGTTTAACTGCAACAACAATCTGATCTCTGTTGAAAATCCAGTTGGATAGTCCCAAACGATATCTAGAATGTGAATAGCATATACTAGAGAAGGCTTTTATTTGGGTACAGCCGCCTTGAGCTCAGCATATGTAGCAGACATTTCATTTTTGCTATTAGGATGAGAAAAAGTTCTACACACCTAGTTAATTCTTTTAATTTCTCTAATAAGAGTGCAACCGAAATACCCAATTTTAATGGAGAAGGCTTAAATAACAACACTATAGAAAACTCTCTTAACAAGAATAATTGCAGAATAGACACTGATACAGTTCTGACTGCAGAAATGAGAATTTTTATGTAAGCATTTAAGTGCTTATGTGATCAGAACATAGTCAAATAATGTGATAATAGTCAAATAATGTGTATTACAATCAAGCATATAGAAAGTGCCATCGTAGCCCCGTGGTAACACCTCTTAGTTAGTGTGCAAGAGGTCAGAGTTTCTAAGTCTACTTGCATCACGCAAGCCCTTAACGAGCTGGGATTGAGGTCGGGATGGTTATAGCCTCTGTTCCATAAAAAAGAAAAGTTTCAGTATCTGATAACCGAACAATTCCATAGATATACAATTTCTCCTCATTGTTCCTATTGAGTACATGATAATTAAAGCATCAAAGTGAGAACTGAAGGTTTATAACCTCTCCAGAAATAAAGCATCATGCTAGGCTCTTGAAAAAAGAATTGATAAAGTCTCTCCAGTAAGGTAATCTAATAGTCATTCAAGCTAATGGAATCACACATATAGAATAGAAAAATGGGGGAATTAAAACTATCAAATTAATAGGTTTTTCTTCCATGTAGCCATAAAAAGCAAGCACCAAACAAAAATGTAATTCCATGTAATCCCTCAACTCACCATTATGTTGGTAACAAGTTCTAAGCTCCATCCGAATCATATTTCTTCGAGTTGAATTTGTTTAGGTAATTGATTGCTCTTGTCATACTCAATGTTAAATTGCTAGCTGTCACTTGTTACTCTTGATATGTTGCATGCACTCCAGCATGCGTCTGTATCTCCACATCCTTCTCTTTCATAAATTATTTGTCCCATGTTTATGTCCATGTTGTGTCCAGTATCCATACCCTTCCATGCTATACGCACGGTACATCATATGGTAATGCTAATAACGGAATGTGGAATATAAGAAAACATTTCAGGTGGCCAAAATTGATGCAGACCTCCTAATTGTCATTTTCTAGACTACACTTTCTCAGTGACAATATTGTCATTGGATATCTAAGGGTAAATTCGAAACAAATAGCTGATCTGATAATCGTACGAGGGTAGATCATATGGTAATGCTACTAAAGGAATGTGGACAATAAGAAAATATTTCAAATGGATCAGCTATTTGTTTCGAATATACCTTTCAAATCCCCAATGACAATATTTGTGATTTTTAAGTGTGCATGTGTGGGGTAGACCGATGTTTTTTTTTTTTTTTTTTTTTTTTTGAGGGGGGAAAGGAGTGGAGTTGTAATATATCCTCAACTACAGTGTATAAATGCACAAACCTTTCCATCTTTCGATAGGAACTAAAAGAAAATTATTCCTACCAACAACAACGTTGGTGCTCAATGTGTTGTTTATCCTTCTTACCTATCAAATCCAAGAGGTCAACAATAACAAATGTCTCAGTGAGTTGTGCCAACCCCACGTCAATTTGACGTAGGATTGGCACAATAACAAATTTGTGTTGTTTATCCTTCTTACCCATCAAATCCAAGAGGTCAACAATAACAAATGTCTCAGTGAGTTGTGCCAACCCTACGTTAATTTGACAGAAGAAGGGCCTTACAACCCAAAAGAACTGTGTTGCCTCCCTCATAAAGCAGTCAAGTTGGCTGACCGAATTCTATGGTAGAGAAAGCTTACTAATAATTTGGCCATAAAGATCTTGTTTAGTATTACAAAAAGGGCCTGACTGATAGAGTCAGGCGGGAAGGTGGTACTAGTTAGCAGTCAAAGAGATATTTGGCTACTATGAAGTATTGATACAGACACATGCACAGAACACGAATATGACACGATACAAATACAAGGATATGATAAACCCTTTAACGTAAGACACAAGGATACAACAATATAAATATGCCTGTATTTATGCATGTGATATAATACAAATCAAATCTCATAATCGTGCAAGTATTTTTTTGAAGTATAAAAGAAAAAAAAATCTTAATGATTTAAATATATATTATAATCAAGTAAATAAATTAAGAAGAACCCAAATTCAATCCAATAGATCAAGCCATTGAATAAAATATTTAAAGGCTCTATGTTTGTAAGGCATTTGTGGCATTTTAGTTTAGTGTCTTTTTTATATCAAAAAGAGCCTTTTATATCTTTTTAGGTAATGCACGACTTTATAGTACTTAACAAGCAGTCTTTATGTCTTTGAGTTTTTGAAAGCAAAAACGGCCCCGACACGTGATCTTTATAATTTTTTTAAAAGTGAATAAGGCTCCGACACATAAATTTTTAGGTTCTCAACATCCGACACAACTTCAGTGTGTCCAATACATATCGGTGAGTGTCGTGCAAGTTTTAGTGTCCAATATGTATTCGACACAGACACGATACTCACTTCTAAGTCTTCATGCTTCATATCTTGGTGGCTCAAGTATGCTTCTTCCAGAGTTGGACAAAAGAAAGGAAGGTATCTCACGGTATATTTGTAGACATAATGGTTCTACATCCATACAAAGAGAATGGTATGGTTGAAAGTTACACTATATTTAAAATGTTGTTCAACTTTTTTAAAGCTAATATTTCATCTATCCAGTCCTTAGCATAATTTTAAAGTTCAAATTTGTAGTTTCCTACTCTTCCTTTTATACTTTATATTTAGGCCAACTTCTATAAAGGACTTGCTAGAAAATTTAGAATATTGATGGTCTTTTATGAAATTTCTCCATTTTTCTCTATTATATAAACAACATGATAGCAACTACAGATGGGTATATTGTCTTTCTTCTTATCAATTCTGACATGGTATTATGAGGAAAGTATGCTTGCTCTAACCGTCATCTATTTTAATTCTAACATGGGTATAACATGGGTATATTGTCATCTTCTTTATCAGAAGTGAGTTTATGATAACTCATCCATCTCTCTCTTTTTGTAGGAGAGTGGTGACGTTGTGACAAGCTTCCTTTGGCAAGACTTCTGCTTTTGCATTCATCCCTTAGAATCTTTAATCTCGTTTTTGTTAGTGAAGTCTGCTAGCACTAAATACTGTAAGAAGAAGCATAAAAATTCCTAGCACTAAGTCTCTAAATAATGGTTTTTCATAGAAATTTTATTTTTTAGTTTTTTAATTAATGGCAAATAATATATATATATATATATATATATATATATATATATATATATATATATGTAGAAATGTGTCTAATATATGCATATAGAATTCCATTTAATATAATTCCACATGATCCATTTATATGACAGCATAAACTATTTATGCATTATGCATTGTCTAACAGAGGTTGTCCCCTTCGTACCCATTACCATGCAAAGTAGGCTAGCATACTGCATACTGATTAAAGGTTAATTAACTTCCAATAAAACATATTTTATAACAGATTATCGCATTCTAACATTAGCTTTATGCAATCTACTTCAGCATATTGAAATTACTTTTTTAAGGCAAAAGGAAACCAGCAAACTAAGCTTACCAAAGAAGGATCAAGAATGTCAAGTGCATACAGGCCATGGTCATCCTCCGGCACCACAATCTCCACATTTGGATCCAACGACTCAACGTACCCTAACCCCAAAACCATCAAAAAACTAAAAATAAAATAAAACACCAAACACATAACAATCGACCAAAATAACAAGAATGATAGCGAAGAGAATGAGTTACCGGTGTCTTTGTTGTACTTGGACCAGAGATTGTTCCTGAACTCGAGGTCGGAGAAGAGGATCCGGACCCAAACCCGCAACTGGTACTCGATTCCGAAGATGGTCTTCTTCTTGGCGTTGAGGATAGACCCGCCCATGCCGGTAAGTAGCAGCACCGGGTCCAGGCTGGGATCCGGTTCTCCGCGGGCCGAGGAAAGGCACGGCAAGCACCGGAAAAGGCCGCCGAAGTCGCCGAACATCTCGATTCTAGCTATATGAACAAAAATGGCATTGCGAGCGATTGAGGGGATCTTGATTTATAGATAAATAAATGGGAGGCGAGGTCAGAGACGTATGGAGATGGTTGTTGGGATTGGGACGAAACTAGAAACTAGAAGCTTAATAATACAACACCGGACACTACAGTCAAGAGAGAGAGAGAGAGAGTGTGTGTGGGTGCAGCGACGTGGTGACGAGGGCCCCAAGACGCTATCTGCTGGGTCTTTTCTCGCTCTCACGGGGAGGTTTCGTGAAGATCGTGTCATGGTATCGGGCGACGGGACGGAGAGGATATGCTGTGGGATATGCTCCTGTTATCTCTAGCTGTACATTAATATATTAATATATTAGGGTTTTTTTTTTATGTGTAACTTACATCTTTAAAAATTAGAATTTAGTCACTTAGCTCTTCATATTTATAATTTAGTCTCCTAATTATTTTCACTTAATTCACTTTGATTCCAGTCATATTTTTTGTCCAAATTTTCCATTATATTCCTAAATTACTTCACTTTAGTCTTCCCTTCCCTTTCCTTCCTCCTCTCTTTCTCTTCTTATTAGCTTCCTTTCTCCATTCTTCTTCTCTCTCTTTCTGAATTTTCCTAAATAACTTCATTTTAAAAATTAACTGGAAAGGGAGAGAGAGAGAGGAGAAGTACGGAAAGAGGAACCCAATAAGAAAAGAAAGAGACAATGAAGAGGAAAGATATGACTAAAGTGAAGTAACACTGAGATATAACGGGAAATTCGGGCTAAAAATATAGCTAGGGACTAAAATGATGTAATTTTAAGGATTTTTGAGACTAAATTATAAATATGAAAGATTTGGAGGACTAAATTTTAATTTTAAAAAATTTTAAGGGACAGATATGTAAAATTCCCTAATATAATTGGAAAATTCTAAAAGCTGAAGTACAAAAACCCTTCCACAAGGAATGTTTTTTTTTTTTTAATCTAAATTCCCATGCGAAGCTCTATGTTATTTTAAATTTTACAGATACTCCTAAATGGTATTAGTGAAAATATTAATAATTGATTTAGAAATACAGTAAATAATACTCTACAACTTTTCTAGATACTCACGTTCAAAAAATGTATATATAAAATTATCGGAAAATACATATTTGATGTGTTTTTTAATCAATCTATTAATTTTTCCATTACGATGCGGATTCTTATAAAATTTGAAACTCTATATATGTTTACATAATATAAAAAAGTTTATGTAAGTTTATGGAAAAATTTTGATGCTCAGTGGGGTTTTCTCTACTCTAGCCAATTCTAGATGCACTTACAATTGTTTAAGTAAGCACTTTCTAAGTACACTAAAAAATCTTTTAAAAAGATAATCTTTTAACTACTATTACTTTAAATATTATTTTTTTAAAAATTTTCTAATTATTGAGAATTATTAAGATTTGAATTCTTCTTATTTTATGAGTATTGTGAATTATTAGGATTTGAAATTTTTTTTTTTTTTTTACTTTTGGCGTAATGAAAAATTTCATGGTTTAAGTTCTTTCTATTCTTGAAATGGCAAATTATTATGTTTTAATATGAGAGAAATTAAGAAAGAAGATTGAGAACAGAAAAAGGAAAATGTAAATTTGTAATAAAATTTAAGAAGATGAGGACAAATTCATTAATAAACTATAGTAGGAAACTTTGCAATAAAATTGATTTTTTTGGATAGAAATACTTAAAAAATTGGTGGATATGTTTAGAAATTTCCTAATATAAATTTTAAGCAAAAGGCAATTATTTCTTGCATATAGTCTCTTTTAACTATTACCCATGTCCATCAGCCCTACTACCCCTGCTCTGCTTGGAACCGGCCCATGTCTGGCAGGGATACGATCCAGGCCGGACTCTACCCAGGCTGGCCGAGCACACCCGGGTCTGAACCCGGCCCGGCGTAGGCCCTTGGGATTTTTTGAAAAAATAATAAAATATTATAAATTGATAGGATTTGAAACGTGGATTATCTAAATAGAAACTAATTATCCTAATTATTCTACATAATAGTAGATTATTAAAAATATTTTTTCTTTAAGCTATATGAGTATATTTGTCATATGGAAGATAATATTTTTGAGAAAACCAATCATTTTCTCAATTTTATAAGGAATAATATTACAATTTTATTTTTAAAAAGATCATGTTTATTGTAATTCTTTTTTCCAAATTTAATTAAAAGTTTTGAATTTTTTGTTGACCAAATTATTATTATTTTTTTTTTTTTAAATATCAAAATTACAGTTTGATTGGATGCAAGGAAACAATAAATCAATGGTAAGCGAAATAACTATATTGTACAAGCTATGTCCAATTTGCACGATAATGCTCACAAGGGTTTTAACTAGCAGTTCGTAGGGACAAACTCAAAATGTATAGAAGTACTCACAGCAGATTACTAAATTGTACAAATTGTTAATAGTGTGTCACTTCAAATAGCCTTCTGCAGTATTTTGCTTTATTGGTCACAAGTGTCTTTTCCCAACATCCCTCAATTCATTCCTTAGCTTCTTAGCACCAAAGATAACCATCCGAAGCTTGCTTGTGCAAGATATCAGTGTGAAAGTATAGAAAAAAGAGCTGCGATGTCATCAAACTGCACAAGGTTTGCTAGGAACCAAATCGTCCAGATTGATACATCAGGTAGAGAGAGAGGTATATAATCGATAAATGAAGGCCAAAAGGAGATGGAGAGCGCAACCTCACTCCACAAACACCTGAATCTTATCTCCCATTGTTCCATTGAAATCTAGCAACAATTTGGCCCTCTCACCGCCATCAACAACTTCAGTTGATGCCTCCTCTAACAGTTCCGTGATATTTACACCCATCAAACCTGCACTCATAAATGAAACATCAGTATATTTCGAGCTTATGAAACTAAATTCCCACAATCACAAGTGTGACTCAATAGCACCTGGAATCACATTCGCCATTCCTTCCAAGAACCCAGCCTGCAAGAGAAACAAATCATATAATTAAGCACGGGGAAAGCAAAATTCAAGGCAAGTTACACTGGACTGATGGCCTATCTTTTATGTCCATTTTCAGTGCAGGAAAAAAATCGAACTAATCCTAAACTTAAGGGAAATTTCAACTTACCCCCCCTAAAAATATCAAACAAATCCTAAATTTAGAGGAAAATTCAACCTGCCCCCCCCCCGCTCAAAATATCAATCTCAATTATGAATTTTACAACTTTTACCTCTCAATTCTGAGTCTTTCTTTTTTAAAACTTTTATAATTAATTTATTTTATGTATAGTTTTGCTCCCTCTGGTTCAAATATCTAGGTCCGCCGATACAACTTTACCTCTCAATTTTGAGTCTTTCTTTTTTAAACTTTTATAATTAATTTATTTTATACATAATTTTGCCCTCTCTGGTTCAAATACCTGGCTGGGTCCGCCCCTGAGTGCAAGTAAATTCATCTATCGCATGTGCGCGACTTCTTGCTATCAAAAGAGGATCTAAACTGCAGTTCATATTGAATGAAACCAAAAGACTTGATGCCCTAGCCAAAAGCTATGGGTAAGAGAGCGGCTGACCCTCAAAACGAGTGAGCTAGTTAGAAATAGGAAGGCAGACATATTGGTCGCAAAATATATGATGCTAGACTACAAGATGGGAAAAGCCCCCATAATAAGTTCATGCGATGACGGACTTACTTACAGTCTCTAGCATATTTTTGATTCACCGAGTTGACCTAGAGAGATCATGCTCTAGGAGTTGATGCCAGATTCCTACCTAGCAAGGGAAACTATGGTCAAGAGAGGGGCTTATCCTAATATCTAAAGCGCAACCTGGGAACTGTAAAGACCAATCTTGCAACCTCAGATGTCTCACATTGTTAAGTCTCTATTAATGCAAAATATAGTCATAGCTCAAATTCCACAGTAGATTACTCATTTACATGAAAAGCAGAACAAGTCGAGAATGTAAAACATGCATGCTTGAATCAGTTCAAATGCCTGCCCATTTTCTCGATTAATTATCATTAGTTTAACCAACTCCCATGCTCCCATCTAATGTTGATACATTCATCTGCACGGTGTGGAACTACATATAAAATACACCATAGATATGGAATACGAGTAAATATTATTAGCATACAAACATGATCTTTCATGCAAGGGTTCAAGGAAAAAATGCATGTCATATATTTTATTGAAAAACAAAAGTAAATTGTAGTTTGAAAGATGAACATATGAAGAAATAATATAAACTTGAAAATGTTTCAAATAGCTTTTACTAGAGGGGGTAAATATGCTGCTAACGGTAGTGCATGTAAAGTTTTAAATGATATAGGAAGCAAGAAGGAATATCAGTAGACATCAATGCTACATCAATAGATGAGACAATGGTTATGTATGCTCACAAGCATGTTTTGGTTCCGTATCCTGAGAAGGCACAAGAAAAACAACTTACAGGAATTCTCACATCAAGCTTTTCTAGCCCGTCCTTTCCCGTGATTTTTAGTCTCAACGTCCGAGACCATATCCCAGACATTCGATTTTTTGAATCATCCGAGCTTAAGTTCTTGTATCCATACGGAGTTAGGACTTCAACGATAGGGTCACGTTTTTGCTCAGCTTCATCTCTGACTGTTGGACTTGGGTTAAATGTACTGCTGTTTGCCAAAGAATAGCCTATATTAAGAACATAAAAGGCTTAGGACGGAACAGGAAGCTGCATGGACATGGACAAATCAGATGCTCACCTTTTCGGGGAGATGGTTCAGCAGCACCAATACTATATAGCTTTTCTTCTTCATAGTAGTCGTTGAAGCCCAAGGTATCCTTTATTTCCTCAAATGATGGCAAGCTCCCTGGTGGAGGGACACGACCACCTTTTATTGCAGTCAGTGCATCCTGAAACAATTATACAAGTATAATATTCCAGAAGGAGCATTATAAGGCCCAGAGAGTCTAAGACAACAAACCACAACCACCGAGAATAAAGTTAGGATAACGTCCCTCATATGAAGAATAAAGTTAGGATAACGTCCCTCATATGAGGAATCACTTCAACAGATATTGCATTGCAAGCCAAGAATCCTATGGTCTTTTTGGTGCAGGCAAACATATATACAAATTCTTAGAGAGTGACAATTTGTCAAAGAGGTCATGCTTTTGACAGAAAGGAGTTCCAAGAGAAAGAATCCACTGTCAGAATAACACAAGAAATTTAAAGACGAATGGTGACTTCTACGTAAAATTGCTCTATAAATTTAACTTTTTTAGCTGGTTAGATCTATATTCATAGCACTTAGGTGCATATGCTAGAAAGAATTATAAAGGAAGATGTTAGAAATGTTCAAACAGTAGGGGCAACGGTTTCCACCACAGCTTGTTGCATAATTGTGAATCCAACATGATCCTCCTAGCTAAAAAATTCCAATCATTTTCTGTTCATAATTTATGTCCATGTGCTTAGACCTATATATGTCATGGTAACTTAGCCTACAGTCATATGTGCCATTTATATGATGCGTTAACATTTATCTGCATGTAGGGTGAGTTCCCTACAAGATGCATTTTCTATTTTTGCCTTGTATCCTTGAGAATATACAGCATTCTAGATGTTCCCTTAGGTCATCATGCATCAGTTTCATCCTAAATCTTTTAGCAAGATTCTACAAAAGGGAAAAGAACTATGACATCTAGGCTTCTCTATCTCGACACTATCCAAAAGTAGGATTTGAATACTCTAACAAAACAGACTAGGCAAGTGCAACAAGAAAGCTTTTTTTATACTATCTCATACTGGAGATATCCAAAAGGTTGAAAAGGATTTTGCAGATTTCTGTATATAGCAAAATTGCAAGTTCTAGACCTTGAATAGCTTGTGACTGTTTCAAGTTCAGTTGAATGGCGAGTAGACACTGTTAGCTTCAGGCCTGACCTGGTGTATGATTTTCTTATTTTCTGATTGTAGGCATATGTATAGAGTCTTTGGTGGCTCCAGCAAGTTTTTGATGGAATTCCTTAAAATAACAATTGATGCACTGAGAAATCCTTCCTTGTTAAACATGAAACAATCATATTCTAGCAAAGTTCTTGTCCAACTAATTACAGCGCTGCACGTGATATCAGAGATTTATTACTAGGTAACTAGCAGAAAATGGGCATGTTTGGCATTTAAATGCTAGTTTGTCAATCGCTAGGATTAATTAAAATATTCATTTACATTTCATTAGATTTAGGCTAGGATTTATTTTTTAGATTTTATTAAGATTTTAATAGATATTTATATTAATTTTAATTACAACATGTGGCGCACGTATTTCAGACTATATATAGCCATGTAAAAACTATAGATTAGATTATGAAAAAAAAAATTATTACTTGCGAGTATGTGATTCACTACTACTGAACATTTAGATTTAGTGTCTAACGTGCTAGAGTAGCTATGAGATTTGCTGGGTGTGAGGCCCAAATATTCCCTAAATATTTAACAATCCTAAATCTTTCCCAAATTCACATAATTCTCAAATCTCACTGCAAAATCTTAAATGGCACACGTCAAGCAGTATCATAGTCCAAAAACCCCACATCAGTCTTCTTTTTGTTTTTAGATTTTTAAAAAATAAAAAAGTAAAAAAAATTAAATAAATAAATTGGAGAGAAATCATGACCCTAGATCTTCAATCCCACTGCTACCCATCACTTTAGCATCTTCACCAGCAGAGCATTGTTGCCATCATTATCATCTCTCCACTCTGCCATCAGATCTCGAAAACTAGATTATCAACTACGTCTGTCAGTATTGTTATCAGAGATCCACCAAAATCAGTTCCCACCTCTAGTGTCCTTATTTCTCATCATTGTTGCCACCAATCTAGCCTCATCCGAGACCTTCAACGTTGATATCTCCTTTATCTCCAAGCTGGCACTGCCACATTGCCAATCTTATGTCATCGCCAGCTCATATGAAGCACAGGGACAACTTTATGAGCCCTATATGGGCTACATTCATCACTGTCAGAGCTCACCGAACCCAAATTGAGCTCATCAAAATTCACTAAGTCCTTGTCACCCATCCTGAGTCGTTATAGGTTTGTTTGAGTTAGATCTAGAATCGTCAATTGTCCCAATTTGATTCCCATCCTGTTTGTTCGCCCGAAACCATTCCCGAGAGTGTCAGCTCAATCCGAACCGATAAAAAAGATGTTGGTTCGATCCAGCTAAACACGAGCTATCATCAATTCATATTCCAGCAGAACAGAAGCCTAACATATTTTGCTTGAAATTTCGAAACTAATAAAAAATAAGAAAAAATTTACTCCATATGATCAAGGGTTACAAGAGACAGAATACAAGATTCTTCTCAAACAATATGAAACTGTTCAATTGATATAACTACTCGATAAAAATCATGTATTCTCTATATTTTAGGAAACTATGTTGATGGAAACATAGCCAAAACGGCTCATTAGCTCTATTGACGATTCGACAACAATCTTGACGTGGAGATTACGAGGACGATCATAAAAGAGGAGAGAGAAGACTTACTTGCTAGAGGTGTAACTTAGAAACATAAACCCTTCGCGACGATAGGAGCCTTCCCTTTGACGAGTTTGATATGAAATCTCTCTCCTTTGAATGCAGCAATAAGTAGAGAAGATGAAAGGATTTTGTTGATGTGAAGATCTTACTTTCGATGACTCCTTAGGAATTTTCTCAAAACTGGAATTTTTGGGAACCTTTTGAAACCATTTCAAAGTTAGTTATCATAGGATTTTTATAGAGTTTTATGAATCTTCAAATTCTGCAATTAATCTTGACTTTTAAGATAAATCCAATCCTAATTCAAGTCATCCAATCACTCATTCCAAGTATAGGATTATTAGAAACAATCCTAACTCAAAAGATATCAATTTGTCAACTTAACACCTCGAAATACGCATTCAAAAACCGACCTAGCCATCGATAGCTGGCTGGCCATCGATGACGATATCAAACTTTGCAACGAAGGGTCCACTCAAGTTGGTGCACCATCGATGGCGGGATCCTGCCCGCCATCAATAGCTAAACTGGCCATTGATAGTCTTTAAGCATACTTCAGTAAAACCTCTTTAATTTTTGACTTCGAAGTCCAATTGAATTAATTCAAAAGCTTTTAGAAAGAGACTCAGAGCTCTTCAACTTCTCCCAACAGAGATTTTACAGAGCTTTTAGAAACCTCCCTAATTGGAGCTATTCCTTTTAAACCCTTCCCCTCTGAAGTCATGAACTTCCAGTTGTATGTCGCAAAAATACATTCAAAGAAAGTGTGGTGAAAATTCTCCTCTTGTTTGTTATATAGACTGCAAATTCTAGAGCCTTGCCATCCTCTGTCTGCAATTTTTCCTATGTGAGTAGAACCTCATTACCGAATAGCCAAAGAAACGCTCTAATTTTATATGGCGCGTTATTTTTTTCATATTATATTATATTGACTACCGTCTTCTCCTTTCATTCTAGTTATTTTATAGAAGGAGCCGACCCTATATTCTCCCGACTTGTCCCATAACCATACTGGTGCATCCCTTCTCTCTGTCATGGGAATAATGTCTTGTATTTTTTACAAAATCGCTTTTTTTCTTATTCCTATGGCTATGTTGTGTGATCCCTACAATCTCAGTCTATATTGTCCTCTCCTGAAGTTTTCCGCTATCATGGAATCTAGATTTGATGCAATATCAAAAACGTCTTTGGACTAATGCATGAGGAGTTGTTGCCCTCCACATCTGTCCCTCCAGAAATATATATTATTTCCATTGCCTAGACTAAATTATAATGCTATCCAGAAATTTCTTTTTATCGATTGCAGGTCTCACCAGAACCCTAAAATATTTGATGAGTTCTTATTTACGAGGTCCATACTTTTTTTAATATTTTGTTTATAAGATTTTCTAACTGTTTTAATATTCTCCACCACAATTTGGCAAGTAACACCTTGTTCATAGATTCAAGGACATGGATCCCAAATCCTCCTCCATTGGTGCCACATATTTGGTCCCACTTAACCAAGTGGTATTATTTTATCCAGTCCCTGATCCACTCCATTGAAATCTCTCTCATCTTATCTAGCCAGATCTGTCTTACCTAGATCGGGAGTCTAAAGTATGACAAGTAATAGAGCGGTAAGGCAAACAATGTAGCTTTTAGCAACATGATCCTCCCTACTAACGATAGCATCTTTCCTTTCCATCCATCCAGTTTTTTGTTAATCCGTTCTAACAAACCTGTCAAGTCTTCCCTCCTTAGTGTTCCTGGTCTGATTGGTATCCCCAAGTATAGGATTGGGAAATTGGCTTTTCTGCATCCAAATATTCTTTCTATAATAATTGTTCGGATGTCCTCTTCCCCAGGAATACCAGTTGGCTCTTATTAAACTTAATTTTTAATCCTAACCATAGTTTCAAACATGGACAATATCCATTTGAACACCATGGCTTGTTCTATGTCAATCCTTCCAACTAGCAGTGTACCATCTACATACTATAGGTTTGCAATTTTAGTTTTTCTGGATGCTGGTAGTCTTGATATTAACTCCTTGTTTTGTGCTTTTCTGATAATGATATTTACTCCTGCTACGAACGTGAATAGTTGGGTTTTGGGGGGGGGGGGGGGGGGGGGGGGGGGGGGGGGGGGGGGGGAAGGGGGGGGGTCTCCTTTTCTTAAATCTCATCTACAGAGAATCTTTCTGCAGGGGTCTCCACTTATGAGAGTATTTAGCTGATTCCAGCCACATTTGTTTAATCCACTTCCTCCATTTGTGGCCTAGCCTGTTGTCTCCAGTGCCTCCATGATGCTACTTACATTGAATTGGTTGAACAAGATTTTACTTCTCGTCTCTGAAGAACTATAGTGCAAACACTATACTCTAAGGGAGGCTATTTAGGATGCAACGAATATACTAGGAACATGAATAGAATGGAGACACTAATGATTATTAGTATTCTCATAGTACGATGCAGGAATATCAGATTTCCAAGATGGCATGAACAAAGAGTATATGGTTTTAGATTGAAAAACAGCTACCATTGGAGGTGTATGGAATAAATTAAATAGTGAAAAATACAAAGAGAACTCATGCTCACATGAAATAAAACGTCAGAATCATGTTTCTTTATTGTATCTTAAAAAAGTAATAGTCATGAATTGATGATTACAGAAACAGAGAAATAGAAGTAAATTCAAGGTTAGGACAACATGATAATATTAGAATTTTGAAATGCATGAGACCGAAGTACGAACCTCCATTGCTCGAATTGATACCCCAATCAAGGATAGTGGATAGGCTACAATTTTGAATCCTATCTCCTCAAGTTCAATTGGATTCAATATTGGGGTTTTGCCCCCACCTTCAAGCATGTTGGCCTACAGAAAAATAAAATAACTTTTACACTGAACAGCCTTCTGCAACAAGTTGTCTTCGACACAAAAAAAAAAAAAAAAAAAAAAAAAACCTCTCAAGTAATATTGCAATTAGAAAAATAAGGTTACAAAACTTTCCTTATCACAAATCTCGAAATATGTGGAAGACAAAGAGATAAGGTAGTATTGCAAATAGAAAAATGACTATTGAGCTCTTCATAACTTCTAGAGGCACAAGTTGTTTCATCGACAATCGTAAGAAATGTTTCCATCTACATGCCTAAGCTACAAGCACATGCAAGTTCAAGATATTAGATTCATGGAGGATAAGAGAATGCAATACTATAACTTATGATTTTATCTGCTATATAGTTACACTGTTTGGCACCCACCCGCATATGCTTATAATTGGCTAGATAGATAATTAAAGACAAAGATGCAGATTTATCATCCTACTCTTAGATTTAAACAAAAAAAAATTATGAAAAGGGAGCCATTCTATAAACCCAACACCTGTAAACATAATGACCCTTGACACATACATAACAAAAAAAAGAAAAAAAGATAAAAAAGAAGAACCAACACCACCCACCCCCCTTCTTTCCCCTCCACCTAAACAGTTCCAACTTCCAACTTGTGTAGGAAGAAGAAGGAACAACTTTGAACTAACAAAACGTGACATTTTTCTCTAAGTAGTAAATCAAGGTGATAGTTCACCACTAATAAGTTTAAACCTTGTCCTCAAGTAGGATTTGCACAATTAAAAGGGTCACCATGCAATTCCCACACAAACTCTTTTCGGCATTCACAACAATTATACTTAGAAGAGTTTATGAAAGAGTGCCTAAGGAGATAATGTGGTGGAATTTAGGAAAGAAGGAAGTATTTAACAGATATGTTAATCTGATTACAGATATAAATGATGGAGTAGTTACTCATATGAGAACAATGGCATATTTGACAGAAGCTTTTCCTGTGACCGTACGTTTGCATCAAAGATCAACTTTAAACCGTTATCTCTTTGCTTTAGTTACGAAGAACTTGTTAGTCATATAAGAAGAATATTCAGGAAGAGGTAACATGATGCATGTTTTTTGTGGATAATATTATACTAGTTGATGAAACTAGAATAAAGATAGCATCCAAAGTAGAAAGGTGGACGAAACTTTAGAATCTGAAGGGTTTAGAATGAGAAGAATAAAGGCAGAATATATGTAGCATAATTTTAGCCTTAATGTGTAAGAAGGCATGAGTTCGCAGTCTTTAATTGTTGAGATATATCTCGTACAAGCCAGTTTCGATACTTGGATTAATCAATCATGGAGACTGTGAAATTGAACAAGATGTGATGCAGAAAAGCAAAGCAGGATGATGAAGCTAGATAAGTGCTTCTGAAAGTATGCACAGTCATAAAATACCACCAAAGTTAAAGGGAAAATTTTATAAGGTAGCAATAAGACTAGAAATGCTAGGATGGATGAGTGGTAATACATAAAAGAAAAAATAAAAAATGTATGCACTCTCAACAAAGTAGAAGTTGCTCCGATTGAGCATGAAATGAGAAAGAACCGATTTAGATGGTTTGGAAATATGCAACAAAGACCTTTACGTGCACTAGTTAGAAACAGTTATAGAATAGTAGTCCACGGAGGTAGGAGGACAAGAGGTAGGACTAAACGAATATGGCTAGAAGCAATTAAAAAGGACATAGGAACACTATAAAGGATGTGTCTTTGAGGTTATTAAATCCGAAAATATAACCAAATAGTAAATTTCTTAAGCATTTTTTTTCAATAAATTTGAAAACAAATATATAATCATCTTTTCCATCTTGGTCATTGTTAATTTAGTCTAGGGAAATGGGGTTGTGCCATGTGAATTAAAATTTGTCCAAGCTTACATACTGTTTGTAATGTTTAAAGACTGAATAAAATCATTCACCCAACTAGAATTTACACGTAGTGGCATGTTTAGTAAATTTACAAAATTTCAATTTTCAAGCTTCAATTGGCTTGGATATGAATAGGAGTTCTATGAGAAATAATAAACATTGGATGGACTTTTATATAAGTAAAAAAATCAGTTTCACAATTTCTGAAAGCCAAGAAACTGTAGACAATTAAGGTGATAAAAGAGGGTGCATGTTGTAATAAATGTTTAATAAAAGACGAATTGAACAGTTGGAACTTGGAACCATGAAGGATAAGACGAGAAAGAAAGTGCACATGTGAATGAGAGAATGTTGTCTCAATTGTAGAACCCTTTCAATGGTCTACGTTAAAAGAATTTCTATGCAAATTTTATGGAAATCTCATCTTGCTATGGGCCCAGCAATGCTACTTATGTTGTTAACTACAATCTTATACAATCTTGCATATAATTTTGAATTATTTATATTCAAGAAGAAGTGTTATTATCAGTGTAGAATTCCAAATACATATGTTAGTGGATTATTTTAGAAGGAGATGGTTTGGTGCCGTAGGATGACAACTTGCAGCCTCTACCATAGATGATATTCTCTGATATCAATATTCCTGAGAGTTCAGTGTTTCAACTTGGAAAGATGATAATCCCACCCATGACCACAAGACCCACGACTACATGTTTGCATAAGATTTGTAAGTATAGAGCGAGGGACCCAGTTTTCTACAAGCATGGCTATTTCCATCAAAGGGTGAAAGGTTCATGGCACATGAAATAGTACAAAAATTATGTTCCCTGTTATCACGAACATTAATATTGATCAATAAGATCTGTGTTCTGTCCCTAACTTCCTTGTTGTTTCTAGTGTATAATTGTTTGATCTAAACACAGAGTATCAGTCTCATAAATCATCTATATTTCTGGAAGGTTTTTTTAATAAAAACATTTCAACACTACATAGTGCATAGCTTAAGATGTGAATACATTGAAATGGATAAATAGTTTCTGAATGGCATGTTTAGCCAATGATAAAACTCTTAAGCTATTGATAAATTATAAAGGGGAATTGAGAGGTGATCAGCATTAACTTATGGGTTAACGTTTTTAAGCCTGTTGCATCTTAGCTGATAACAACCTATAATTATTTAATTAAATTTGCTTCATCATTCATCGCATTTCATACAATGTGAAATGGTAAATAATGGATTCTATAATGGTCAATTCTTGGTTGCATTTCTAAATTTGTAATGCTTCCGGAGAGCCAAAAAAATCCTGAGAGAAATCAAAATGCAGATAAAAAGTTACATGTACCATTTTTGGAAGTAAAGGAGAAATCTGGCACAGGGCCTTCATCTCTTCTCTAGAGGAAAGTGCATCAATAAAAAGAACATCTGCTCCAGCATCAGCAAAGGCTCTTGATCTCCATAGTGATTCCTCCAGGGATACAGCTTGACGAGAATCAGTTCGTGCTATGATAATGATGTCAGAGCCACTTTCCTTGCGTGCATCTATAGCTGCTTTTATGCGCATTACGGCCTCCTTTCTTGAAACTACTTTCCTTCCACGAGTATGACCACAGGCTTTTGGTGAAACCTTTACAAAGAGCAAACTATATATGTACAGCGTTTACAACATAAGGAGAGCAGTATTATGCAAGTCATTGCCAGTTACCTTTTTGCACATGTCAAAAAAAAGAATATATGAAAATTCTACTTCCAGAAAATGATCAACTATAAGGTGTTAACTGACTGCTGAAATCATAACTGAATAGAAAACTATATCGACCTAAATACTTCGACTATAATATTAAAAATTTTGATATTAAGAATACCACATATGGACCACATTTGTCGAATGTGGGATCTTAAATACTCAGTTCAAATGATGTGGATGCTGCCCTTCAATGTGAAATACAGATTGCCAGGCAATAAATTTTAACCGACTCGCTTAATACAAATTGACTTCCATTTCGTGTCCATGCCTACGTGACCCAAACATAGATGTCATTTATGACAAAGGAATGAAGGATCCTACTCTTTGAAGATTCAGAACTTACATAGTATTCTCAAACACTGTGCAAGCTTCGAAGTAGAGGGAGGAACTGACCATGAGAACTCTAAAATAGAATGTTTACCTGGTCTTCAAGAATAATCCCTGCAAAACCAGCTTTAATATAACCTTTCACGGTCCTTTTGACGTTCAGTTCATTCCCATATCCATTGTCTCCATCTCCAATCACAGGGATCGATACAGCTTCTGTAATTTGACGCCCTTGATCTACCATTTCTCCATAGGAAATAAGACCCACATCCGGCAACCCCAACCGAGCAGCAGAAACTGAAAACCCTGAAGATTACAAGAATATTCTTTTGAGAAGCATTCTGGTTCAGAGTCAAGTAACCTCAATGACGTGCCAAATCTCAAGGTTCAACCTTGAGCCAGAAGTTTATGGCCTTAACAATGCAAGTGAAACAAAGAGTAGTGAATAGGTTGAACCAGAAGTTTATGGCCTTAACAATGTAAGTGAAACAAAGAGAAGTGAATATCACAAAAGAGGAAATAACACCTTTTAGTATGTCTCCCATAGATGCTTTGATAACTAGAAAATTAAAGATTAAGCATTAAAGAATCAGAAAGGAAGAAGGTTATCAAGCTCGCAGTGGAAGCAGCCACTTTCTTCTGTTTGAAGTCATGGAAAATGAAACACAAAAATAGATGCAAAATGTTTATGATCTGCAAAATGTTTATGATCTGCAAAATGTGGTAGATAAGCCATGGCTAGGGCCTTGAATCGAAAAATATCCGCAAATGCTAAGAATCATTATCTGTTCAGTTCGGAAGTGCTGACGTCGGTAAAGAAGCAAGTTTAGAAGGAGAAGTGATCAGCTGTTTGAATAGTTGTAACTAAAAAAAAAAAAAAGAGGAATGGTGCAACTGTAGCAGATACTATGAGATGGAGGCTTATTACAAGCTTATAGATGTTGCAAAAAGGAAATCAAATAATTGGTGTATAAAGAAATAAAAAGAACACCTAAATTAACTAGGTAAGATGATAAAAGAAGATGTGAGAGGAATAATGAGATAGAAGAACAAATACCGGAGAGGGTACCATTGCCTTACATAGTCCTCGGAAAGACTGAGAGAGGAAGCAGAATAGGCGGTTATTTTAAGCATGTAGCAAGAGTAAGGCAGAATAGTGTTGCAACAAGGCAAGAAATGCAGGGACTGGAGTTAGAATGATCCCTTAATAAAAAGAAAATTGAAAAAAGAAGCAATGCACTACCCCTTCAAAACCCCCATGCCTAGCAGAATAACCCCCTGTTACAGAAGATTCTCTTGTGGCTAAGGTGTGGGACCACTGGAGTGAGGAAAAGGAGGAGAAGAAGGTAGAGAGCATGGGAAGCCTACAGGGCTCTTTAGAGACATTGCTCGACTTGGAACTAGGTAACCATTGTAAAATAGTAAATTTGACCAGATTTACTGTCCCAAACCCATGCTCTGTCTCCAACATACATGGTGGTTTGTTTACCAAATAGGGCTTGGCTTGATTCAAATTGATTCAGGCGATTGACAGCTATATCATGGTTGCCACTATCCCATCCTTCGAGGCTCCAGCATATTTTGGTTGAAAATGGTTGGCTGTATGATTGGCCCGAACCACAGATGATACCCTTCAACTAGCTAAATATAAGTTAAACTGTCGGTGATTGCCAAACTTATTGCTTCCGTCTATAGTTTTAAATATCCCATTATGTAACTTGTTATCTAACTAAACAAGAACCCATAGTTATATGACTGCTTCAAATAACCTAATGATGCATAAACTCGTGTTATTTTGGGCTATTATGCATTATTTTGTCATAATCTTATGGCATTATAAGCTTTTTTAGAAAATATAAACCTCATGACACCCCCAACAACAACAACCCTTTCTACCAATTAGCCCCCACTTCATTTGGATTTCAATTCCCTCGCCAATTCTAGTTGTGACTGAAACCAGTATTTCTAATGGTCGACCTTCATTCGGATATTCACGAGAGAATTTCATTAGCAACTTACTAGTTTTATATTAGTTATGTAATTAGAGTACTTGATTTATTTATAATTATTTTTTTGTGGTTAATTTATATTATGAAATTATGATAACATCAATAACCTTGTTTTCATTGTAATTCTTGTGAACTTGTATTTTATGAAATATGAACAAAGAACTGATAAATTACGATTACGAGATTGTGATTATATATTTTTATACATTGTCAAAGCCTGAAATTTATCTCATGTTGATGGGATTTCTTGTTTGTTATTAATTATATTAAACTCTCTCAGATAAATTAAAATGAGCAATTACAAATAATACGAATTAAGCATTACAAAGCAAAATATTTAAGTATTGGTAATGACTGAAATTTAAATAAATAAATTTGAGATCTTATTCTTTTTTGGTGTTGAATGAAATTATGATTGCAAACGTAATACATAAAGATGAATGTGAAACTTATTAGAAACTTTGAATAGTTTCTATATATTAATATAATATTTTTTTATTCACTTTTAGAATTTTTTGAATTATCTTTCTACTTTATAAACATTATTTACATAAATTTATATTTATTTTATTAAATAAATAAAAATTATGTAACATATACTATATGCTATACTATATGCTATAACCTAGCGGAGGCAAAAGGTTACATTGACACTATCGCTATGTTAAACTTTGTTTCCATCAATTGGACTTATGGTATCGAAATCTGGATTTATCATATCAGCAATACATGAAATATCAGCAATATTGAATGATATTAATATATTATATAGTATATCATGCATCGCGAACCCCAAAACCTGATACGATATATGTCGGTATCAACTGATATTTATAACTTGCTATTTTCTAGACCAGAATTAGGTTTATTCATATACAAAAAGCAACCAATATACATAATTGTATGAATCAAATAAACATGTACTCAGACAAGAATCAAGATATACACATATATACACATATGTAGTTGTGTCCTTGAGAAATTGCCATATCTGACGCTCCATTTCCATGTCGCAACACATCATTCATGTCCCCTGTCCTTGTCTACTCATGCTGGTTGGTGGGGGTTGGAGGGGAAAACCTACCTCATTCTATCAATCAATTTATTTGGGTCATGTGGGCTACAGTGTGGTCTCAATTTTGGTGCATCAAAGATGGTTAGCATACCAGATCAAGACTGATTGGTATGTCATGGTGGATTCATCATCAGTGGGAGCTCAAGGTTTATGCCTTATATTTGTCGGAGGGTCCCTTGCATCCATTTGGGACTGAATATGTTGAGCTATGAGCCTATGAGCAAAAGCAAGTGTGCATTCTGGGTTATTGCATTACAGCAAAGCCCTTGGTAGAGACTCAAGAATGACGTCTCACTATTATGGGCAAGTTTCAAGGAGCGTACTGAAGGACCTGACTAGCCTTCACCTCATTCTGTTGATATTCTCCTTGAACTTGTTGGATATTCTGTAGCAGAAAGAATAGAAATAAATGACCATGTTAACATTTAATGCAACTCGAAATTTCTCGAGAATGCTTGTTAAGCTCTTGCTGCTGAAATGCAGGGAGATCGTGAATTCATCATTCTTTTTCCAGATAGAAAATGCAGGTTGGATACAAGTATCAAAGGGGAATGGGAAAACGGTTTGTAGACACTACCTTAATAGGAGAAGTAAGAAAAAATCATGAGTAAAGAATCATGTTGGTTAGGAACTTGGATATGATCATCCGGTATTTCCTAGTAAACAGCAAAATGGCTAGCAATTAATGATCATAACTGCGAACACCATCATCATTGCCCACCGAGGCACCAACGAAATCATTTTCCTGTAGTTATGGAGCTCAACTCTAAAGGTCACGTGCAACGATTGTCCATACATTTTAAGTATAGTAATGATGTATATTTCACAACCCTAACCATGACTTTGGATTTCGATGCATTGCAAGGAACACTACCATGTTACATAACTGAAGAACATCTAACAGGAACTGCCACCTGTGTGCAAACAAAAATTACTAGTGCACACTTAATATTAAATAGGCAGGATATGAATAATGCTGAGAGTTCCACAACCAATCAAGAGATATTCTTTGCTCGCTTTGGGAAATGAAACAAACTTACAAAAAAAAAGCAGCTCCAGAGGTTAGATGGTTTCAGGTTCATTTTTTTGGAGTAGAACCGATGAAGAGTGCAAAGAACAATGAAACTAAGTTTCCAAAATATCACAAATACTTGCTGCTTATTCACAATATAAATAATTGATCAACATGCGACGACCTTGGATTTCTTTTTTATTGAAGCTAGAGAATAAATATGCCAAATTGATAAATAATACTGACCATCCGAACACAAAATTGCCCAACTAATCAAATTTCAAAAAGTTTCAATTTTGCAAACTAGATATACAAGAAAACGCCAGTGAAACCCATTACCAGGCAACTAGCAAGCATCAGATTATTAACTATCAATAAAGAACAACAACACTACCCAATTCATCAAACTTCGGATATATGAAAAGAAAAAAAAATCAGTGAGGCATAAAATCAAACACCTACCGCTCATGAAGCAGAACTGGAACCCAGCCCTCTCAACAAGCTTAGCGCTCAGCGCATCGAAGCAAGCGGGGCCCCGATGGACTCCTGGGGACTCCAGGATCCTCCGAAGAGCCTTCGCCGGGGGATCGCCGGAAGCGGCGGCGCGGGGGAGCGATGAACTGGAGCACTTCCTCTTGAATTTCTTGGAGACGAGCGAGCGGTGGGTGGGAGGGGGGGCGAGGGGGGAGAGTAGTCGTTGGGATTTCAAATTCGAAATTTGGCGGGAAAGTGCGGGAGAGGAGAAGGAGAGGGGAGAGGAGAGAGTGGTGTTGGTAGGAGAGCTCGTGAGAAGCGAAGAGAATCCCATGGCCTTTTGAGAGTGAGATGGAAAGAGAAGCGAGTGAGGGGTTTTGTTTGGGTCAGAGAGCGGAGTTCACTAGAGAATCAAGGATGTGGTGCGGTGAAGTTGTCACCCAACTACGGTGATATCACGGTACAAATTTTAGTCCGTTCAATATAAAATTTTAAATTAAATAAATAAAAATTTAATTTTTAATTTAAAATTTTGTATATTACGGGCTAAAATTTGACTCATATTGGATTGGGCCCACCCCATATCAGCTACCAAAGTTTGTTCGTTTTGGATATTTTACATGCCCTAACCTATTTTCTTAGTACCATTTTAAGTATAATTTTCATGAAGTTCAAAAATAAAATTTAGATTATGAAAAAAGTTAGCAAAATCTGAATTACTCTGATATCAAGTTGAAGTCACTTTCACTATATCAAAGTTCCGAAATTTTAGTGAGAGTTAAGCAAAATTATTTTGTATGTTAACAGCGTTCCATTTTAACTTAAGTGAAACATCCAAACTATACCTTTATATTGAATTGTACATCTTATGTCAATTGAACCCCTTGAGGACTGTAATAATATAGTAGGGTCACCTTTTGAGTATCGAAGGGAGTGAGCCCAATGATTCCTTCTGACAGTTCTCAATAAGAAAAGGAACAACATTAGTCAATCGAGAATCTCATTGATTGAATCACTACTGTATGTGTCAAATCTCCTGATGGCAAGTAGAATAAGAGATCATTTCCACTTTTGAGCCCAAAGTTAATATACGCTGGTCGGACACTCCTGGCCGGTGAGAAGCCAAAAAGAGGTTTACTAATTCATGCCCAACTACTTATCACCGAAAACTTACAGCAGCTTGCCAAATAAAAGCTAATAAAAGACGCTAGGACATTTGTGATCGACTAGCGAACTCTTCAGCAAGCCGCACGAAGTTCCCTAGACTAGGGTTCTACTATGACGAAGAAATGCATTCTAAAAAAGAAAGAGATAGGTCCGTGCGTTGGTTGATCGACAGGCATCGTCGAAACTGATGTATTTCCCGTTTCAAGATATCTAATTGACTAGGACGTCAGCTCTCTTTTTATTACCATATTTGGCACGTCAACCCCAACACAGCAGTTCGTTCTTTCGTAGTAGATCACGTGGACATATAATGGAGTATCATACGATTCTTACCCTTGACAGTCTTGTGTGAGTAATGGAGGGATCGGAGATGGACCTTCAGCTCTTGGAATATTTTGCTTCACCCAGTCATCCAGTGATCCCTTCTACCTGCACTTGTTCTTTGTCATTACTCTTTGTTCTTATTGGACTTTTAAAATACATGGGTAATTTCTCTGTCGGCTTGGCTAAGAAACGTCATAGGATGGTGATGCGTCCAATTAGTCCCATATTCCTCGAGCAAGCAGATAAAAATATCTACATTACAATATTTTTTACATGTCATCTATTTAGGATATTGAGATTATGATGAATGATTTGGATCGTCCATCTGGGTGTCCTATGCTAAAGTAAAGTAATTGTTTCTTTTTCAATGATGAAGTAAGTAAAAAATATTTATATTTTATTATATTATGTCTTTCTCTTTTTTTCTTTCTTCCAAAAGAAATATTTTATTTATCTTATATCTTTTCCTTCTTTCAAAAAAAAAAAAAAAAAACAAATGCTGGTATTTGAAGGATGATATTTCCAACTTTTTATTTCTTATTTTTTAAAGATATTTCTAGTTTTTTCGTTACTTCCTCAAAACATGCTCTCAACCCAAAAAAAAAAAAAGAGCCCGGCCCATAAAACTTTGGGTTATGACTAGGATGGCTTCGTATCACAGGGAAAAAAACAATACACTCAGCCAAAACACAACCCGGCCCATAAAACTTTGGTTTGTGAGTAGGATGGTTATAGCGGAAATAGAGAAAGGATGCGGCGACGGCGAGCAAATCCACAGCCCACATCCTTTTCTTCTATTCTCTTTTCTTTTTCCGTCCTTTTCTCCCCCTTTCTTTGTTGTTATTTGGAAAAATAAAATTACTGAAAACTAGGAAAAGCTAAAGAAAAAAAGAGAAAAAAAAGAAAAAAAAAAAGAAAGAAACTCAAAATTACATGATTTAAGATTTACCTATAATCAAATTCTCGTCAATTCAAACACCATATTAAAATGTTGTTTCTTGATTTAAGACTTGAAACTTATTACAATCTATTCTTTCGTCTTTACTAATCGAGTAAATCTACTATGGTTGTATAGTCTTTTTTTTTAAATGGAAAAGAAAATCTTAAGATTACAATTTTTCATATTATTTTTAACCAAATTCAAACGGTTTATAATTTTAGAGTACGGGGAAATGTAAACCTCAAAATATATGAGACACAAACTAAAAGTTTGCCAAGTAAAAGACAAACTAAATAAATGTTGAGTACCAGGATTAGGCTTTGTGGGGAGAAGAGAGAGAGAGAGAAGGAAAATAAAAAATAAAAATAAAATCAGAGGACCTGCTACAGTTGACGAGTAGCTAGCCGCCCACGTGGATTCTAACACCCCCTGCGAAATTTGGGGCAGGGTACCCTACAAGTACGGTAAAGGCCAGTCATATTATTAAGTATCTTATCAAGTTGGGGTCCCCTGTCAATTGTCACTCAATCACCCACCATGGCCCTTTTCGGGAGTTTCCAAATTAGCACACCATTCTTCCCAGTGTGCCCACTTTTCAACGGAAAATTGGTGTGCTCCTTTGGAAACTTCCCCTTTTCTGGCCCTACCCCTTCTCAAACCCGATAGGGCTACGCGGGAGTTTCCAAACGGACACACCATTTTTTCCTTGTAAGCCCAGTTTTACTTTTGAGCACATAGGGAGTTTTTCCTAGTGAACACACAAAAAAATGCTCAAATTACTCTTATTCTCTCTCCCATTCTCCCCCTACTTCCCCTTAAATCCAACTCTTCCTTCTTAAATTTTTCTCTTCTCCGTTCTAGGGTCGGCCACTGAAGACCTTCCCCCAAACACAACACTCTCTGGATGTCGTCGGTGCCGCTTAAGATCAACTCCGAGGGCCCACCATCATCACTGTTGTAGGTTAAAGGAGAGAGAATAGCTGAGGTTAAAGTAGACAATAAGATGGTCCAAAATTTCTAGGGACGGTTATAAAGTGAAAGTTTTAAAATAGGCTAACAAGAAAAAATAGTGTGCCCCTTTAGAAACTCCCGGCTACGCCGCTGCAGGCTGCTGGGTAAGCGATTGCAATTGCAAGGCTGTGGCCACCTCGGCATCAAATTGGTTGCGTCCTCCAGTGTGAGACCGAGAGACATGGCCCCACCCCAGCAACAACTTCAAATTTTAGGGGATTTTTTATTACTTGCCACTGATATTGTAAGTTGAAATAAAGAACTGACAGTTTTAGGTAAGTTATCTAAACCGTTATTCATTTTCAGTATTTAAAATAATATTTTTCCAAATATTTTTTTACATTATGATCTCAATACTCTAAGCCTCATATATTTTCAATTTCTTATATTTTAGTTTTGATTTGTCTTCGATCAAATGATACAAAATTAACAGTTCGTTGAATACAATATTTTGCATCCATTTGATGGAATGATAAATGAACTCCAAAATATATAAAATTTGATCTTTAAAAATGTATTGAGGTAGAAATCATGATTCTAAAAAAAAATTGATTAAAAATAATAGAATCATTAGTTTTCCGCCACTTACTCACGTAACTTATCTGAGCTGACAGTTCATTTACAGTGGCTCCTATTTATATACATGTAACTAAAGTTGTGGTAATAGAAATTGCTGCAGATTGTAATATTATATTTAGTTTGGGAGTTGTAAGCGGGAACTAGAGTTGCAAAATTTTCAAATGTTAACTTTTTTACGTTCAAAAGGTTTGAAAATATCGATCTATCAATAATACAATCATTATTTGTAAAGGAAAGAGTAAAAGTTTTTTAAGCACCTTTTTTTCCACAACTGCAATTACTGTAAATGCATAAGTGGTTGCAATTAACTTAGAAACTTTTACAACTGAAATTACAACAAAAAAGCAGAAAACATAAATTATGGTAAAAGTGGTTGTAATTACAACTACTTTACATACTTACATAAGCAACCAAACAAACAGAGTAACACACCATCTGAATACCTCCTCTAATATGATGATTAACTTTTTCTCTCGTTGCAATTGCAATAGCATTTGATTGATTAATATATTGATTAATATCTACAAAGGTATTGGACTTTGCAACTGTGAAGATCAATGACTCGACTTACGGTTTAATATACATAAAATGCTATATTAGCGTCTCGAACTCTAAATTACGCTATCTTCTTCATTAAAAATTAAATCAATTTTAAAAAATAAATCAATATTATCACAGTACATTTTCTTTTAATGTTATTTAAATTGAATTTTTTCTAATAGTCGAATTTGAAATATCTTACAAATTAATTAGAAATTATGACACAGGAGATAAGGCTCATGACAATTTTTTTTATGACAAACAAACTTTAAAATGGTAAAAAAAAATAAAATTCAGCTAGCTTGGCCTATCCTAGTATTTTGCCAAGAAGCTCCTTGCTTTTTCTGAGCCTTCGACCAAACTAGAAGAGCAAGCCAATTTGGATGGATTGCTCTTTGACGGGAAATTCTAAATGCACACCACAGTTTACTAGTGAGCACCACATACCGTACAACATGGGGAAAAATAGTGCTCGCCAGTAAAATATGGTGCGTATTTAGAATTTCCCCTTCGGACTAAGCCAAACGTGGCCGTACGCATACACGCTGTCCCATAAATGCTTTCCAAGTTTTTGCCGGTCGTTGAACATTGTAATGGCTGGTCTTTTATATTTTTATAACAACTTATTTAGAAAAGAAAAGAAAAGAGAAATGAAAAAAAGATATATATATTTTTTATTTTTTTTAGCTAAAATGATGCGCTGTAATCTTTGAATTCCATTAAAATTATTTAACGAAATATGTATAGGTTTATCTCCTTTTACAAAGAGATAATAGTATTATATATAATAGATAATAGTAAAAGTAAAATCACACAAAAGTATATGGCTCGCTCTTTGTGGTAGCAGTTTTGATCTCTCTCTGTCTCAAGTGCTAATATCTTATGCTTCTGAAAAAACAGATATATTCTCCTCCTTGCTCTCCAATTTATATCTAGCAAATTGAATTTCCCCTCAAGCAAGGAGAATGAACTCTGACATCCTACTATGAATAAAAATTAACTGGTCTATGAGCCACTTTTTGATCCGCCGTATTCAAAATATTGAGTTAGAAAAATAAAAAAAAATCTTTTAAAATGCAAATTTTTGAACAAGATGGGATAAAAATTGACCATTGAATCCGTCTATTCTCATCCCTATGTTCTAAAGATGCGAAATAATTAGCTTTTCTCCTCCACACTATGCAAAGATTAAAATAACAGGAATATAAATAATAGAACATATATCACAATCTTGAAGGAGGAGAACGTGCCGGAGATTTGTAGCTTATAATTTTCCAAAGACATTTATAGAGATATCTGCAAGTGACACAAGTGATATTCTAAATTGACTGGGTGATATTTCTCTAGTTACCTATTGCAACTTTAATAAAAGAGTTACGCACATTATGAGTCATCTAATTTTCTGACTACGTCCTTTGCTTAAAAAAACAAAAATTACAACTAGTTTTCAAGAAAAGATTACGACTAATCAAATAAAAAAGTTATTTCTTTCAATTTATCTACATTAAGATAATTTACAACACCATTTCATGCAAAATGAATATATACAAATATATATTTAAAAAAAACCAGAATTTGCATTTATGAGGGTAATTTGAAGAAGAAAGAGTAACATAATGAAATTCATATTTTAATCACCTCTAGTTAACAAATTTTGCAACCATTGTATTAAAGTCTAATATCTTTGCATTCTATTAATAAAATATGACAAACTAAGTATAACGTATAATATCAAATTCTAAAATACAACAAACTAGAAGTAAAGTCAAAGGCCGATAGTAAAAATAAAACCGAGAATGATTGTTCTTGACGAACGTCACTACAAGACAGTGGCTCAAAGTACGTGCCCTGCATGGTCCCGCGAGGGCTAGTCCTCGGCCAAGTGGACCTGCTCCGTGGTGACATCGATCAGGTAGGGTCAACAGAGCGAGTGTAACAGCTAAGGATTGTCCTCAAAGGTGCAAGAGCACTCTTTGTGCAGCCAGCAAGTTCAAGTGGGACAGAGGAGAGGAAATTAATGGACAGTCGAGCAAACGCCAAGTTGGAATCTCAGAACAGATCGACATTGCCGCGTCCTTGCAACCAAAAGCTGAGACCACATCCGAAAGCAGACACAAGACACATGCATGTGGGTGGGTTCCACATCTATACATATATATATTGCATGCATGTTCTTGATTTTTTCCAGGATGCCTTGGCCTTGGATACCTTGGCCCTCCCACTTGGTGGAAATTAATTAAATGCAAGGTTCTACAGTGTTAGGATAATAACTCATTAACATGTCATTCACGTGGAAAGCTAACATTTCTTGACCTCTTTCGATCTTTGTCGTCTCCGGAGGAAATTAAGAAAGAGAAGCTGAGAGAACTGCGGGAAGAGAGAGATACAGTAGACACACAATATATGCACATGCAAAGATCTTGATGAACAGAAAAATCCCCTTGAAAGTGAGCATCATTTTATCACTTTATCTATGTATTTGTATTTAAAATAAATACTAAGTACTGGAGGTGTTTCTTTTTTGGCTATGGATACTAAATGCCTCCCGTAGTACGTAGAACCAGTCACCTTCATCTTTTCTTAAAAGTAAATAGATTTAGGGATGTCGAGTTTGAGAATTCTAAATTTTGCTTAAGCTTTATTGACTTCCTAATGATCCAGTGAATACAATTGTTAGACTCCCTTCCCCTTGAGGTGTAACTAATTTCGACCATCGAGAATTCTGAAAGTTTATGTTGGAGAGAAGTTCGGATCCAATTAGAAGTATGATGTCATCTAAATATAAAACTGAGAATCAGTCTAATCCAAAAACTTAAGCTGTTAGGTAGAGACTTCAATTTTATATTTAAACCCATAAACTTTCTTTGTCTTATTCGATGTAGGGGACTGACACGTGGAAAATCAAATCCAAAATTACTTGCACCACCCAATCAAGTTATTTGCACCACCCAACTAACTTAATTTTGGTAACCACGTTGACGGTAGACGGAAGCAATTTAGGACTTGTGGTAGATGAATTGGGGAAGAATTTAGGGTTTTGGAGGATAGATTAGGGTTTGGACTTCACGTCCAGGCGAATCACACGCCCACTCTCTCACGAATCACTCGAGAAAAGATTTGATAAAGCAAATCACATACTCTAAAAAAAAATATATCATATTTCACTCTATTCCAATTAGGGTTTTACAAGCCATATATATAGAGAATTCTAAAGTAACAAAATACCAAATCTATCCAAATCTCTAATCAAATCCTAATGCAACAAGATAATACCAAATCTAACCAAATTCTAATCAAATCCTAATCAAATCTCTATCAATTCTCCCGTGCTTGGAAATATTCACCACATGGTGAATAGTGATAAGAAAAAAGTCAAGCGCGGTCAACTGAAATTGGTCAATTTTCTCGAGAATTGGCAAACCTTTCCACTGAACTAAATATAAAAAAATCGAACAGTTTGGAAGTCAAATGTATACTATTTGACTTTTCCATGGTGGCGATAGTAACAATTGTAGAAAGTATAGAGAGAATTCAAAATCTTGCGCTTCTGTTGAAAATGAAAAATTTGGAATGTGAGCTGAAAAGTCACTGAAAACATGATCCTCATGAACATGGCAAATAAATATTTCTGTAGTTGGTTCTGACAAACAAACCGGATCAACAACTTTTGGATCTGTGATGGGCTTTATGATGGTTTCGGTCTCAACTATAACATAATCACCTAAATTCTTGGAAGCTGATGTGTCGATAACCGTACTTTTCAAAGGGCACTGATATTCGTAATGCCAAAATTCTCCACAGTCTGAACAGTTAATAGATGGACACTGGTGAGCAGAGTGTCCATATCCTTCACATTTAGAGCATTGTTTAAAAACAAGATGCGGTGCATACCGTGCACGAAAAAAAAACTGTAACCATTTCCAAGTTTGATGAGATTTATAATTGCTGAGGTATCAATCAGAACCTTCTCCAACCAACTTCAATTTAGCACAGTTGTATTTCTTCTCTGAAGTCAAAAAAAAATAACGGAAAAATTGCTCCAAATTGCTTTTCCAATTTTCATAACCATTAGCGTCATTATAACCATGAAAATATGGAACTGCATCATATAAATCACACTCTACTTGCTTAAAATTGACATCAGTGTTGATGTATTTTCCACAAAATATGAATCCCATATCAAGTCCAGAAAATACCAGAATTGGAATGTGTCGATTATATCTCGAATCCGATGCGAATCGGGCTTCAAATGGCTTCACAATCACCCAAAAAATCCTTAACATATCTGCATTCTCCTTAACAGGTCTGGAACAACTGCTGCTTGGTGCTGTGCTGCTGCTGCCTGCTGCAGAAGGAGAGCGGAAATTTGGTTTTTTTTTTTTTTTTACTTTTTTTTTCACTCGATTTTTTTCTCTCTTTTTTTTAATCTCTTTCTCTCTTCTTTTTTTTTTCACTCGATTTCTTTCTCTTTTTTTTATCTGTTTCTCTCTTCTTCTTTTTTTGCTCCTTTTTTTTCAGATGTGATCTACTGTCAGATTTTTTTTTTAGTTTTTTTCAGATTTTTTTCTCTCAAATCTAAAAATAAAAAAAATAAAAAAATAAGAAGATGGAGATGGATTTGGACTCTGATATCTGAAGATATGGATCTTGAGCTCTGATACCAATTTGACGGCGGACGGAAGCAATTTAGGGTTTGTGGTGGATGAATTGGGGAAGAACTTAGGGTTTTGGAGGATAAATTAGGGTTTAGACCTCATGTCCAGGCGAATCACACGCCCACTCTCTCACGAATCACTCGAGGAAAGATTTGATAAAGCAAATCACATGCTCTAAAAAAAATCATATTTCACTCTATATTCTAATTAGGGTTTTATAAGCCATATACATAGAGAATTCTAAAGTAACAAAATACTAAATCTATCCAAATTTCTAATCAAATCTAATCAAATCCTAATGTAACAAGATAATACCAAATTTAACCAAATTCTAATCAAATCCTAATCAAATCTCTATCACACGTCCACGTGGAGGCCGGCACGTGGAAAATCGAACCCAAAGTTAATTTGGACTTCAACATTGGTTTCACTCTCCTTAGGCCATAATCTGGACCATTGACCTCGACGACAATTTGGCTGAACCTGGGCTCTGATACCAATTGTTGGGGAGAACGTCGGGTCCAATCGGAAGTATGATGGTATCTAAATATAAACCTGAGAATCAATCTGATCCATAATCTTAAACTGTTAGATAGAAACTCTAATTTTGTATTCAAATACATAAAAAAAATTTGTCCAATCCGATGTAAAACTATACTTATATATAAACAACTAACAATTTCAGTTTGATCTCCTTTAGAATCCCAATATCATCTCCTTACATAGTCCCTTGGAGATCAGGAGTTTCCAAGGTAGCACACCAATTTTCCTAGTGAGCCCACTTTAGTCCGGACAGTTATAAAGTGAGCTCACTGGGAAAAAATGGCGTGCTACCTTGGAAACTCCCTAGAAATCACTTATGTCAACTTCATGCAGTCTCCCATCAACCCCATTCATTTCAGTATTAAATAACTGTTGACCGCCAATAAAAGTTACTTTGGCAAGTACATTTTTACGAGCCAATGCTCAAGCTCTAGGTACATCAGTTCAGATCCAGATAGATATGCGATACAGAGATTAATCAATTAGTTATAAACAATCAAGGCAAAGATCAAGAAAAATAAGTATTTAAGTACAAGTAATGTCAAAATTATAAAGATTTAAGTAGTTATTATGGAGATCAGACAAAATAAATTCTTTTTCATTAGAGTCTAATAGTCAAATCAATCAAGACTTTCCAAAGCAAAAGATCGACAACTGGCCAACTACTGCCAGTGGTGTGAGAAATTAATTATAATATAAGGACATATATGAAAATTGAAAGTAGACGCAAATAAAAAAGAAAATTAGAAACAAATTTTAAAATGGAAGTTTAAGAAGAACTCTCTTTAATAGAACTTTAGTGTTTGTGTGTTAATTCTTAGAAATAAAAAGTAGATTAGGAAGTAAAAAGAATATTATTTTATTATTTAATAAATTTTAATAGTAATATTCTATTTGTTTCATACGCTATATTTGAAAAGTAATTATTTGAGTTGAATAAAAAATAATATTTTACCTACTTTCTTAAGCTTCAAAAGCTCTTCCAACCAAAAATAAAGAAAAGAGAAAAGAGCAAGTAAGAGTGACATATAGATCCAAGAAGTAACTTCTACTTCTTTTCTTGAACAAACAAATAAATGAAGTTATAAAAATAGATTTACTTCTACTACTTCCATATAAACAAGCACACCATAAGTGCATGATGTGACTATAGTACGGATGAAATCTAAAGAAAAGAGAAGTCATCTTTAGATCCAAGAATGATTTAAGCGTACTTAAGAAAAAAAAAAGTTGAGATCGGTCTATTATTAGCTAAGAATTAACTGAAAAAGCAAATTAAGTTTTAATATTTTTTGTGTAATTGCCTAGAATGCCTAACTATTTGATAGATTATTTATGTTGGTTTGATCCATAATATAGTTAAAAATTGAGAAATCCTCTTTCCCATAGATAGAAACATCCTTATCGAAATACTTCAATGTACGTACTAATACTTCAATGTACGTACTAGGCAAACTTGTAATTAATAATTTAAAGCACATCAATATATATATATATATATAAAAGATAAATAATACATACAACAAATACAAGAATTCAAACTCAACATTACACTCACAAAGAAAAAAGGAAAACAATTGCCACCAATTCCATCAAAGAGGTCCATGCACAAGCTCTCCATTGTTTTTAGAACTAACCAAAATCATGAAATATTGTATTAGTGCAGCCACCACAAAGGCCCATGGAGTAGTCATGTTGTCATGAAGGGTTGAAGATATCTCTAAGATTGCATCCTTCATGAGTTTATTGTCTTTATTGTTATCAACATTCCAAGAATTTCTCACTCTGACATAGAAAGCTTGACACAAGAACCTCTGTCTTTTCCAGCCCTCCTTTATTTTGCTAGGATTAAAGCCTGCAAAATCAATTTTATGTTAACATAAGTCTCTTGCAATTAAACTTTGGAATTTGTGATGCTAATGACATAACATTGAGGTGATGTATACTTACTTGGTTGATGAGGGGGAAAGACCCATGAAGGATTTATTCTTAGTAGTGGAGAGGTGGTGGTGGGGAGGAGTAAATGTAGACCGGAGGCGGGGATGGAGATGGAGGTGGAGGAGAGCGGTAATGGTAGGGGGGTGGAGGAGATGGCGACGGTGGTGGTGGGGAATTGTAGTGATAGGGAGGTGGAGGAGATTTTACTGGTGGAGGCGGAGATGTGTAATAGTATGGAGGCGGTGGAGACTTCGTGGGTGGAGGAGGAGACACGTAGTGGTATGGTGGTGGGGGAGATTTCACGGGAGGTGGTGGTGAAGTGTAGTGGTATGGAGGTGGTGGTGACTTCACTGGTGGAGGTGGTGAGGTGTAATGGTATGGAGGTGGTGGGGATTTTACTGGGGGAGGAGGAGATATGTAGTGGTAAGGAGGTGGGGGAGACTTCATAGGAGGAGGTGGAGATATGTAGTGGTAAGGCGGTGGTGGAGATTTTGTTGGTGGAGGTGGAGAGGTGTAATGATAAGGAGGTGGTGGAGATTTTACAGGAGGTGGTGGAGAGGTGTAGTGGTATGAAGGTGGCAGAGATTTTACTGGTGGAGGAGGAGAGGTATAATAGTATGGAGGTGGTGGGGATTTTACTGGAGGCGGAGGTGATGTATAGTGATAGGGAGGTGGGGGCGACTTTACTGGTGGAGGTGGAGATACATAGTAGTAGGGAGGTGGTGGTGACTTCACTGGTGGAGGTGGTGAAGTGTAATAGTACGGAGGTGGAGGAGATTTTACAGGAGGAGGTGGAGAAGTGTAGTAGTATGGAGGTGGTGATGACTTCAATGGTGGAGGTGGCGAGATGTAGTGATATGGTGGTGGGGGAGATTTTACAGGAGGAGGTGGTGAGATATAGTGATATGGAGGTGGTGGGGATTTTACAGGTGGAGGAGGAGAAGTATAGTGGTAAGGAGGAGGAGGAGACTTCATTGGTGGGGGTGGAGATGTATAATAGTATGGAGGAGGTGGAGACTTTACTGGAGGAGGAGGAGATACATAGTAGTAGGGAGGTGGTGGTGACTTTACTGGTGGAGGTGGTGAAGTATAATAGTACGGAGGTGGAGGAGATTTCACAGGAGGTGGTGGTGAAGTGTAGTGATATGGAGGTGGTGGTGACTTCAATGGTGGAGGTGGTGAGTTGTAATAATATGGAGGTGGAGGAGATTTCGTTGGAGGAGGTGGAGAAACGTAGTGATATGGAGGTGGTGGTGATTTTATCGGTGGAGGCGGAGAGTTATAGTGATAGGGAGGTGGAGGAGATTTTACCGGAGGAGGTGGTGATACGTAGTAGTAAGGAGTTGGCGGTGACTTTACTGGTGGAGGTGATGAAGTGTAGTGATATGGTGGTGGAGGGGATTTCACTGGAGGAGGCGGAGATGTGTAGTGGTAGGGCGGTGATGGAGATTTTACTGGTGGAGGTGGAGATGTATAGTAGTATGGAGGTGGCGGAGATTTTATGGGAGGAGGCGGAGAAGTATAATAATAGGGGGGTGGGGGAGATTTCACCGGAGGAGGTGGAGATGTATAGTAGTACGGAGGTGGTGGTGACTTAACCGGTGGAGGTGGTGAGTTGTAATAATACGGAGGTGGAGGAGACTTGTAGTAATAAGTAGGAGGTGGTAATTTTGAGGGTGGAGGAGGCGACTTGTAGTAGTAAGTCGGTGGCGGCGGTGACGTGTAATAGTAAGGTGTGGGAGGAGGTGATGACTTGTGATGATGATGATGATGCTTATGGCATTCCACGTATGGCTTTTCGGGAGCAAAGGCTAATGATTTGGACTTGAGCACAATCTCATCATGAGAAGTTTGGTAGACTTTGAGGGGTGAGCCCAAGTTGATCTTGGTCTTGAGATTGCATATTGATCCCTTGGGTGCAGCATGGAGCTCAACCTTGCATCCCTTGGCTCCATACTTCCAGTAGGGGTACCCCTTGATCTCTACAGCGTATTTGCCATGGATGTTGGTCTCACCATATCCAACATATTCGTAGGGACCCTTGCATGTCACCTTGACGATGGCTCCTGACAAATTAAGTACTTTAGTTGTTAGATAACAAATGAACAGATTAATTAATGATAATTAATTAAATAAGATCTAGGTGGGGTATCATGCTAAATTGTAGCAAGTGGCCACAACCACTACAATAATTTGTGCGGGATTTTTACTGGATTCTTGTTAGTGTCAGGATGATCTAGCTGTTCTAGTGCCTAATGGTGTGATTAGTATAAAAATATTCGCGAGGAGCGTATGGTTCCTTGTTTTGGACTAAAAAAATATTTTTTTTTAGTTGCATCATTGAATAAAGTCATATTCATTGGCACTTTTATCAAAGTGATATGACAGAATTAATTATGATCATAATCATACTCTTTAATTATTATGAACTTTTATATCTGTAATAATTTTTTTAATGCCATGATTGGTTCCAGCTGTAAAATGTGAGGTCAGATTGTTTTTTTTTTTTTTTTTTTTTTTTAAATAATTGGACTTACCTACGAAAATGAAATAAAATGACAAGCAGATAAAGGTTAAGAACAGGATATATATATAGCGACTTGTTATCTTACGATTAATATTCAAAATGAGCATATTAATATATATTTTTTGCTAATTATAACAATATTTTATTGACAATAAACTAACGGTCAAATTGCAGGCCTTGTCATACAATAGTGCTTGTTATGTTCAACAGTATCAATCAAGACTTTTCTAACAAAACAGGTAGAAATAGTTCTCTGAGTTGTGATGTAATCAAACATTAATTATGAGAAGGCTTACTAAATTAAGAAATTATTGTACCTTTGAAGAGTTTCTTGTGGCTTGACTCTGCGGGATACTTCCAGTTGTAGCACTTGTAGCAGTAGACCTTTCCGCCCACTATCACCGTTGGCGGATAGTAAGTAGGAGGTGGCGGTGACTTGTAGTAGTATGGCGATGGCGGAGACTTTACCGGAGGCGGTGGCGACACATAGTAGTATGGAGGAGGAGGGGATTTTACTGGGGGTGGTGGGGACACGTAGTAGTATGGAGGAGGTGGAGACTTCACTGGGGGTGGTGGTGACACGTAGTAGTATGGAGGAGGAGGAGATTTCACTGGAGGCGGTGGAGATATGTAATAATACGGTGGTGGCGGAGATTTGACAGGTGGTGGAGGAGAACTGTAATAGTATGGAGGAGGCGGTGACTTCACTGGGGGTGGTGGTGACACGTAGTAGTATGGAGGAGGAGGAGATTTCACTGGAGGAGGTGGAGATACGTAATAATACGGTGGTGGCGGAGATTTGACAGGCGGTGGAGGAGAACTGTAATAGTATGGAGGAGGCGGTGACTTCTTCGGAGGGGGAGGAGACGTGTAATAATACGGAGGAGGAGGTGAGGGTGAGGGCGGCGGAGGGGACTTGTAATAGTAAGGTGGCGGCGGAGATTTCTTAGGAGGTGGAGGTGAGTGGTAGTAGTAGGGAGGTGGAGGTGATGGTGAAGGCGGTGGAGGAGACTTGTAGTAGTATGGTGGAGGTGGAGAAGGAGATGGCGGCGGCGGCGACTTGTAATAGTATGGTGGTGGTGGTGATGGAGATGGCGGTGGGGGGGACTTGTAGTAGTACGGTGGAGGAGGAGACTTCTTGGGAGGAGGAGGAGACTTGTAGTAGTATGGTGGAGGTGGAGAAGGAGATGGCGGTGGCGGCGACTTGTAATAGTATGGTGGTGGTGGTGATGGAGATGGCGGTGGGGGAGACTTGTAGTAGTACGGTGGAGGAGGAGACTTCTTGGGAGGAGGAGGGGAGTTGTAGTAGTATGGTGGCGGCGGTGACGGACTGGGTGGTGGCGGTGATTTGTAGTAGTATGGCGGCGGGGGTGAAGGGGAAGGCGGTGGTGGAGACTTATAGTAGTAAGGAGGAGGCGGTGACTTTGCAGCAGGAGGTGGAGGAGACTTGTAAACATATGGGGGTGGTGGAGAAGGAGATGGAGGTGGTGGAGACTTGTAGACATACGGTGGAGGTGGAGATTTCTTAGGAGGTGGTGGAGATTTGTACTCATAAGGGGGAGGCGGAGACGGTGAAGGGGGAGGAGGCGACTTGTAGATATAAGGAGGTGGAGGCGAGGCATAGATGTAGGGAGGATCGGCCGCAACGACGGCTACATTGTTGTAAGCTACGAGCACGGCAATGGCCACAGCCAAGGCTGGCCAGAGACGACCCCTTAAAGGGTCGCCGATGATGCTTGTAACCATCGACAGTGGCCGGAGAAGAGAGGAGTGGAGGAGAGAGGAGTGGTTTTTGGAATGGTTTGTGCCTCAACAAAGCATAGGGATTTATAGAGGGGGAGGTTAGTTTGAACACAGCTGTCATAAGTAGTAGTATATAAATATATTAGGGCAATGTGATTAGTGATTAGGCTCTTGACTAATAAGGTTTGTTAATAATAGTTTGAAGTTTTCTTGTGCGGTGGCTTTGGGTGGCTGGCATCTCTCAGTAGCTCTCGCCTCATAACACCACAAGGCTCTCTTAGTTTCCTTTTGATGTCATTGGTCACATGGGTTTGCCTGCCATTGTCAAGCTCTTGGGCGCCACTACATCTCTTTTTTACTTTTTCAAATATCAATTAAGCATCCTAGATAAATATGCAGTTTGAGTCTCAGAGCAACTTATTGTTTCAAATGATGTAGATTTTAGACTTTAAGTTAGACCAAGCCAAAACATCATAAATGTTTTTTTTTTTTTTTCATTTGTTAAGTGCACTAAAGGTCCTAGTTAATATTTTGGTAAGAAAATCAAATTTATGTTGGGTTTTTATCAACAAGAGATATGAAAGACATTTGAGAAGGAGAAAAAGTTTAAAGAGAAAATGTGAGGAAATCAAGACATAACTAGTGAAGCTCATGTCCTGATAATAAGATATATATATAAAAAGGGGTTAATTACACTCAAACCCTCTGTAGTATGGGGCATGTAACATTTATACCCCCTGAAGTTTAAAACTCTCACTTAGACTCCCTGGACCAGGGGGTCTGAATGTAATTAAAACACGGTTATTTAAATACTTCAGAGGGTCTAAGTGAGAGTTTTAAACTTAAGGGGGTCTAAGTGTTACATGTCCCATATTACAGGGGGTCTGAGTGTAATTAACTCTAAATTTTTTTTTATATATATAGTAAAAATCCTTTTCCATTACAAAGAACGCTAAGTTCTTAAGCATTATGAAAAAAAATCTACTAAAAAAAGAGCTTGCACCCCCATAAGCATAACAATGTAAAATCAATAGATATTGATCTTGTTCGCATCCAATTTTTTCTATCACGAGTATGTCCAACAAATAAGTATCTTATGACTTCAAGTATCGTTTTTTTGCAACAAAAATGGATAGTCTCAAAGAAGAACAGACCCTCCGACCACCTAATTTGAAACGTATATCGAAAATGAATGTTTGCCCTTTTACTCTTACTTAGTTTGAAATGCGAGCACTTTGTTATTCATGGAGTGATAGTGATAAATTTGATAAGGGTTTGATGTCATAAGCTTCCTTATCTAGCACCAATATTTATTATCTGATATTTTAGTGTCATACTAAAAATTCTTTGTGTTCTCACCTTGAAAGAGCAATGCAATATTATTAACTCATTTACATAATTTTATTTAAGAATGAATATAAATACAAGCATAGTTGGGCAATTTATTCTTTCCCATTCATTAATTTGAGCATCTAAAACAACTACAATAAAAATTTGAATTTACATGACAAGCCATTGACTTGGTTTTTTTTAAGTTGCAAGGCTAATCATGTGAGGGAACAGTTTAACTAAATATAACTATTTTATATTTAATAGAACTAAGTCCTTATTTAATTGAATGTAATTTAATTTAATTTTTATACACACATAAGACCTCTTCCTAAGTTAAAAATTATTTGGACCCCCACTTGCTATGTATTGTTCATTGAGCAACAGGACTACATTACGTTAGAGTCCATAGCTTATTCTTTCAACAAAGGACCACCTTTTGGCTTTGCCTTTTTGTGCATTATTTTTTCATTTTTTTTTTCCTTTTATTTATGAGCATTTCTTTTGTTTGGAATAATTACATATCTAATCAAGACTAATTAAGGGACTTAGAACCCTAAACAAGGTGGCCCAACAAGGACTACTAAAACTGTTTGATGTGTTATTTTGCTCAAATTTCAAAGAGTCTACGACTTTAGGATTATATGGAATTCTTTGTTACTTTTAAAAGCAAGCATAACTATTACAGCTGTAGTTCTTGAAAAATGAAGCAAAAGATTCTAAATTTTAGTCAAGAAAAAACCCGAGCGATGTGTTAGGGATAATACATATAAGAAGATTATGTCGGTGAACAAAATATGTAGATATATTAGATAATAAATATTTCAATACACATGGATATTTAGAAGAAAAAAAAAAACAACTTGTTATGAATAATTTTCATCCTCTCATTTCTTCGGACATTGTATGTATATATGCATTAATTAAATCCATCGTGGCGGATGAAGAAAAATGAGGAGAAAAACTTTCACAAATATAACTAGTGTTTCTTAGCAATATATATATATATATATATATATATATATATATATATATATATATATATATATATATATATATATATATATATATATGAGTAAACGGAAAATTTACTGATGGTGAAAAGAGTTTTTTTCACGGCCGCTTAAGTGCTCCAAAATAATTATTACATGTGACGCCACTCAAAAACAGTTAAGCGAGTTCTTTTGTTTGTTATCTTAAGTGACGCTATGCATAATAATTATATTGGACCACCTAAGCGACGATAAAGGAACTCTCTTCATCACCAGTGAATTTTCCGTTTTCTCTCTCTCTTTATATATATATATATATATATATATATATATATATATATATATAGTAGGTGAGTCGCCAGCTCAGGAAAAGTTACGTGAGCTAGCGGCAAAACTATAATGATCCAATTATTTTTCTTCAATTTTTTTTACAATTACTATCTCTACATCCTTAACTTCTTTCGGATTAAATTTCATAAATTTTGGAGTTTATTTACTCTTTCATCAAGTGCATACAAAATGTTTTATTCATTGAAAACCGTTAATTTTGTGTTAACTTGATGGAGGACCAAATCAAAACTAAAATCCAAGAAATTGGGTATGAGTGAACTCTAGAAGGTCGAGATTATAATCCAAAAGTTTTTTTTTAAAAAAAGTTATTGGAGATAGTAGAATCGAATTGCAGCTCAGGCAAGTTGCGTGAGCTGTCAGCTCATTTCCATTTTTCTCATATATATATATATATATATATATATATATATATATATATATATATATGGGAAAACGAAAAAATCACCGACAGTGAAGGGAGTCCTTTACCGCCGCTTAAGTAAACCAATAAAATTATTACACGTGGCGCGACTTAAAGTATAGTTAAGAGAGTTTTTTTATTTGTTACTTTGAGTGGTACCACGTGTAATAATTTTTTTGGACCATCTAAGCGGCGGTGAAGGAATTCCCTTCACCGCAGGTAAATTTCCCGTTCTCTATATATATATATTGTTTGTGTTACAAATTTTCCAAAAAGAATTATAACAGTAATATTATGTAAAATGCTAGCTCATAATCACAAGCCAAATCAATAGAAATCAAACCGATAGAATTACTGATTAATTTGGACTGGCAATTTGACCGTTGCTTGATTCCAACAAGGGAACCTTATTTTATATTTAATTTTTTTTAAAACTTGTTAAAAATTTTCACCAACTTGGCTGACATCTGAAGTCCTTAATTCGTTGCAACACGGCATCCCATTTAAATTTTTTATTATTTTTTAAATTTTTATTAGCTAGAACTCTGAACGGAAGAATATTGAGATGCTCGAAAATCGTGCCCTGGAGAGGCCACGTGCGGGCCCGGGCCGGGTTCCTGGCACGTGCTTCGTGCCGGTGTGTCTCGCGCCTTCACAATTATTGACTAATCACGTCCCGCGTTCTCCGGTGGCCGCCTGGAAATTCCAAATGAGCACGCAACTTGACTTAGTGAGCGCCTCGTAAAAAAAATTACTCTGCCACATTTCTTTTCGACAAAATTACTTTTCATTCGAGTCTCGTTGGGATATTTTATCGAATATTTAGAGTACGATGATGACAAAGTTAAGAAACTTTTTGTCGAACACGTTAAGTATGCTAAGTATGCTGACGAGGTCCTCGCATTTAACATACATTGTAATGATGGTGCTGGAGATGATGGTAGGAGAAGAGTAGAGGTTGCACTTGATAAGAGAGGAGTTAAGCAGGAGGCGTATGGGTGATCAGTTTAGGTAAAAAACTGATCTGGGAGAGGAGACTGACTGATCTGTCAACTGTGGGAAATAGCAGGGAAGGGGATGAGCTAGGGAGAGCGAGCATATAGAGCGAGTACGGAAAAGTAATGAGTTTGCGAGGATGCAAATGAGGAAAAATAGAGATTGTATGTTTAAAAAGGTTAAAATTGAAAGAAAAAAAAAAAAAAAAATCTGGTCACAAAGATTTTTTTTTTTTTAATTTATTTTTTAAAGAGAGGTGGCCAAGTGATGGGGTGCTCCTTAGAATTTACCATAGCCGCCTCACAACAACCCTTTTTTTTCTGTAAGGACACATTTGCCCTTACTTGAGTTACTTCCTTCCTCTTTTATGAGTTGAACATTTTTCCAATCAAATTAATAATGGAAAAAGAAATAAAATTTAATATTAAATGCAGATGGTAAGTTTCCTCAATTATGATGGAATGATTTAAGAAATATACCGAACATGAAAAATATTGTTTAACAATCTAGAAAAAAATTGCTCGCATCCACATTGAATTCTTCCTTTTATGAAAAAGGTTTATATTTATAGAATAATGGAAATAAGGCAGCACCATACATAATTTATACGAACCAGCTACAAAAATAATAGTGATTCTATTGTTTTTTAAATCTATTTTTTGAAAGTTCGTTTATACCAAATTTTCTAGATTTTAGTTCTGATTTGTCATTCCATCAAGTTGACTCAAAATTAACGATTTTGGAAGTATATCAACTTGATAAAATAATAAATAAACTTTAAATAAATTTAATCCTAAAAGAACTATGGAAATAGATATTATAATTCAAAAAATATTAAAAATATTATAGAATTGTAATTTTTGTTGCTAGCTCATATAACTTATCCAATATATATATATATATATATATATATATATATATATATATATATATATATATATATATATATATATATATATATATATATAAAATAAAAATGAACTGACAATTCACGCAAATTATCTGAGCTGCAGTTCTTTTTTACTGCCTCTAATATATTTTTTTAAAAATCTTTGGATTATGATCTCGACCTCTTAGGGTTCACTCATACATAATTTCTTGGGTTTTAGTTTTGATTTACTCCTCAATCAAATTGGCATAAATTTTAACGGTTTTCAATGAGTAAATATTTTCTATCCACTTGATAAAAATATAAATGAATTTCAAAATTCATGAAATTTAATCTTATTAAAGTTAAAGAGCTAGATCCTAATTCTAGAAAAAAATTGAAAAATAAAATTTTGGATTACAATATTTTGGTTGCTAACTCACGTAATTTTTCTTGAGCTAGCGACTCAACTACTGTAATCGCAATATATATATATATATATATATATATATATATATATATATATATATATATATATATATATATATATATATATATATGAGAAAAATGGAAATAAACTGACAGCTCATGCAAGTTATTTGAGCTGCAGTTCATTTTCACTATTTCCAATAATCTTTTTTAAAAAAAAATTCTTTTGGATTATGATTTCAACCCCCGTAGGGTTCACTCATATTCAATTTCTTGGATTTTAGTTTTAATTTGGTTCTTCATTAAATTGACACAAAATTTATGGTTTGCAATGAATAAAACATTTTGTATGCACTTGATGAAAATGGTAAACAGACTTCAAAATTTATGAAATTTAATCTGAAAGAAATTAAGGAGGTAAATATATTAATTGTAAAAAGAAATTAAATAAATTATTGGATCATTATAGTTTTGCCGCTAACTCACGTAACTTTTTCTGAGCTGGCGGCTCACTTACAGTAATATATATATATATATATATATATATATATATATATATATATATATATATATATATATATATATATATATATATATATATATATATATATATATATATATATATATATATATATATATATGAGTAAACAGGAAATTCACCGGCGGTGAAGGGAGTTCCTTTAGGTTCGCTTAGGTGGCCCAATAAAATTATTATACGTGGCACCACTGAAAAGGCGGTTAAAAGAATTCATTTATTTGTTACTTTGAATGACGCCACGTGTAATAATTTTATTGGGCAACTTAAGCGGCGGTGAAGAAACTCTCTTCATCACCGGTATATTTTCCGTTTCCTTATATATATATATATATATATATATATATATATATATATATAGAGAGAGAGAGAGAGAGAGAGAGAGAGAGAGAGAGAGAGAGAGATTTGGTAAACTATTTAATTAGCACTTTGCGCGTCTGAGCACTCAACTCGTACACCGAATCCGAATGCAAGCTGGTTTGGCCTTTACTTTGACAATGACAACCCAACACACCAATACACCGTTTTGTTCATAGTACTGTCATAATTTTATTTTATTTTATTAATTATTTTTTTTTAAAAGGGCCAAACGAGGACTAAAGATTCTATGGATTAAAAAATTACGATAACGACACCGAGAAGATCGCTTGAAGCGCCACTCTCAAACCAATCATCTTATCTTACTTGTAAACCTTCTAAGGGTATTACTTAATGATATGTTTAATTTGCTTAAATCAATCTACATGACTACAAATATTGAAGATATTTAAAGCTTTTACCTAATCATGTTTAGTGAATGAATCAAAGAAAAAGTCTAATATTCTTCGAGAGGTAAAGATATTGTGCGAGTCAGAGGAAAAGATATTGTGCGAGTCAGGTCCACTCTCTTCTAACTAAATAAACAAAAATTTGAGATGAATCATGTAAAGTCACAATGGGAGCGGGTGGCTATTGCACCACCTGCAGGCTTCCTTTGAAACCTCTTGAGATCAAATTAATTCAGGCTTCTTTTGTTTTATTCTTTTCAACTCTTAGCTAGTTGTCTTTTTGAATAATAGAACCATCGAGAAAGGGACTTCCCATAAAAATAATTTTAGAGAAATAAAAATGTATGTAAAAATTAAAATGAGAAGATTGGAGGAATTTATGAGGGATATCCTGCAGGCATTGCAGCTGTCCAGTAGCAATCTGTCCCTTATTTTTCAAGCATAATGTATATATAACTATCAAAGTTGACACTTGAAACTATGCTTGCAACCATCAACTTCAAGTTTAATCTTGGGGCATATACCAACTGGATATAATACCTAACTAATTGTTTTCTCGTAATGAAGCTTACTATACACCGTTTGGATATGTAAAATGAAATTTTTGAATTTCGGTTTTGTAGAGTTTAAAACCATCAAAAACTCCGGTAGTAGTGAATTTTTCAACGGTTTTATAGTAGGTACCTAAGATTCTCCTCCATTTTGAAATCAGCTTATGTTCTCAACTAGACACAACTTACGTGAACTCTGATTTTCAGAAACTAGAATTTGCATGAATACAAACTCCTGCTTTATAAAACTTAAGTGAAATCAGAGTTTTGTATGACCTTGTATCCAATGTAGCTAGACCTAACAAACTGGATAGACCTTGCTTGGAAATTAAGATAACTTATAAAACCTATAATAGACATCTCAACGTTCATTTCTTATGCACAATATTTGTCCTGTTAGGAAGTTAATATGTGAGCATTGTCCCATATCAGATAAGACAAAAAAAGTCTATAAGTTTAAATACAAAGTTGGGAGCTCTACCTATCAGCTTAAACTTTTAGGTCAGATTGATTCTCAGTTTTGTGTTTAAAGCTCATTATGTTTCTAAAGGGACCGGATGTTTCTTCCCAACATGCCCTATTATAAGGTTCTTGCACTTGTATATTAAGCATAAAAATGCTTAAATTTTATCTTAGTATAACCTACCCTAAACTTTTTTTATACCGACAACTTGGGCATACAACTGCTGCAAAAAGAACAAATTAGAAGTAGATCTTTCCATGTCTAAACTATACCCTAATCTTTCTTTTTCACAAGAAATGAGGGTAAAGTTGTGCGCGATGATTATCAAAGATACCATATTATTTGAATTTGTAATTACAACTCTCTTATATTACTCCTTTTGCTCTTTGACCCCCTTTCTTGTAGTTAACACATCAATTCAACTATTGGATTATCCATCTCAAAGTTAGATGCCTTGCTTGATAAGAACAAGGAATTGCCTACTAACCCCTTTTGTCTAGTTTAATCCATACAGCATAAAGACTGGAGAGAGAACAAACAGAAATGTTTTAAAAAAAAAAAAAAAAAAGTTAATTAACGATCAACTATCCTTTATTTGATTCTTGTAGAAATGGGAGGCAAGAATCTCAAATAGATCCTCGTCTAAATACAATTTCAGTCATCTATTAAGTTAGTTCCTGATGAAATTTTTTTCTAAGCTAACATATCTTGTTTTCTCGTGAATTTGCACTAGCATGTATTTTACGTTAAAAATGATCGAGATTGCACTTTGGACAGTTCTTATAATCTTACACATTGAAGAGAATTCATTCATGGTAGCAATTGACAATGGGGCCTATTAGGAGTAGCAATGCTAAAATTTGACAAATCTATTAGGATCAATTAGCATGGTTGTCATTTTCATTAGGAAAAAAGAGCATAAAGTTAAAGGCCAAGGTATCTCTCTCACTTGGAGCAATGAGAGCAATATCAGTGATGGAATCACCCTTAAAAGTAGAGAAAGGACAAAGAAAAGAGGGTTGAATGATCATGTTATATGTACAAATAAAGAGAGAGAGAGAGAGAGAAAGAATCACTTGCCTAAACTTTACCAAATGTGGGTGAGTTAATCAAGGTCTTCTTCAATGATTAGTAGGAAAATAATAGTGACATCAACTTCTCAGGGTTTGAATTTGGTGCGGGGGGGGGGGGGGGGGGGCGCGCGGGGGGGGGGGGGCGCGGGGGGGATCCAATTCGAGGTGATGAGATATATCAAATACGTACAACTCGTATTTGTGTGTATATGCATTGAAATACGATAGATAATGTGGACACATTAATATTGCATTGTCTTTGAATTTGATGTATTATATAATACTGTGTGTCAGATCTCACTCTTACCCTTCATGGGATGGGGTTTTACAGAAGAAGTACTTTTTTTTTTATAAAATTGTGGTTTTTACATATTTGTCCCTTATTTAAAACTTTGAATTTAGTCATTCAAATCTTCATATTTATAATTTAGTCTCCCAAATCATTTAAATTATCTCATTTTAGTCTCTCAGCTATATTTTTTGCCCGAATTTTTCATTATACCCTTGAATTATTTCACTTTAGTCCTCCATTCCCATTTCCTCCTCTCTTCCTCTTCTTATTGTTGGGCTGCTCTCTCCATTCTTCTCCTCTCTCTCTTCTCTCTTCTTATTGGGTTCCCTTGGAAGGAAAGAGAGAGAGGAGAAGAATGGAGAGGGGAACCCAATTAGAAGAGAAAGAGAGGAGGAAGGGAGAATGGATGACTAAAGTGAAATAACTGAGGGGTATAACGGAAAATTCTGGTCAAAAATATGGCTGGAGGATTAAAGTGAGATAATTTAAAGGATCTGTGGGACTAAATTATAAAAATGAAGATTTGGAGAATTAAATTCTAATTTTTAAAGATTTAAGGGACAAATATATAAAAACCCCTTATTTCTATTGCATACGATATATCTATCTAACGGATTTGACATATGATATAAGCGAAACATTAACATTTTACGGTATAACTGATTTTGAATACAAACTATGTAATTAATTAGCATGTTGAATAAATATATATTTGGAAAGCTCCGATTCCTTGAATTAGTTTTGGCTTCAATTTCTTAATCCCATATCAAGCTAGATATGCATTAATGGACTTGTATATATTCTAGCACGCTAGGTAAAGAAATATTTGAGAGATTCGATTCACTAAGTCAGGTTGAATTTGATGCCAAATATGCTAATGAATTAGGTTTAATTTCAATTTCTTGACCTAAAATCTAGATGCACCCAAGCAGCCATATATTGCATATTTCCTATTCAAGAATTCAAATTCGACCAATCAAATTTTGTGCCTGATCATATTTTAATTTCATAGGGGCCAATAAAATTGATTGAATAATCGGAGGAGCGCGCTGAGCACGGAGTTGCTCTAATATTATTTTGAAGTCTTTGTTATTACTTTAAAACTCTGAAGTTACAGTAAGAGTTGAAGCAAATTAATTTTTATTTTAACATTATGTTTCGTAGGGACGGAAAATAAAGTTGACCACAACTCTGTAGGTCATGTCACCAATTATTTCAAATATAGCTCTACTCTTGCTGGTGAATGATTTGGCACAAAACACCAACGGTAGTGTTTGTTTACTCGCAAGTAAAAACGCAAGACGCAAATAGGAGTAAAAAAAATAAGAGAAAATTTAAAAATTTGGAGTTGTACGAGGAATTGAAATCCCCACCTAAATTTAGAAACTCGCTCCCTATTTTTACTTCCTCTTACAAGTTTATCAAACAGAGCGCAACTGTCTGCAATGTCTTAATTAACAATTAGTTCAAATTAAGCCCAAGTTGTGTTAAAGAAGTTCTAATCAACATTAATGTAACTTTTAGTAACTCAATCCAAGGCTATTGGAACGCTTAAAATAGTTAATTACGTACTCTAGTTATATATCCTAATTAAATTCTAGACATGTTCTTTAAAACTAGCAGCTAGTTGCTTTTATTTTATCTTCAAGTTTAAAATGAATCATTTGGCAACGGTAAAATTTCATCAAAATGACAAAACAAATAGTTCAATCTCCAACCAGAATAAACATTTTAATTAATTAAAACTATTTAATTACAAAAAATTTCTGACAGAATTTAATAACCTCAACGGAATTGTAACGGGAACTCCCCGTAATAAAATTACAAGTTGTAAAATTTCAAATTGTAAAATTTCAAATGATTAATTTTTTTTTTTTTTTTAAATTTTGAATCCTCGTGCTCCTCAATCTGTAGTAATTAACTTCAATCAAGATTTATGCAAGAAGATGTTGAACGTACTTGACGATAATGACGGTTTTATCGTTTTGGTTATGTCTATTATCGTATATCAATATCTATATATGTCGAATATTAATTTAGATATTTTTATGAAGACTAAACGGTGGGATGATATTCTCTGCATTGCATTTCATTGATGAGCGATAACAGGAACAAACTTCTTCTCTAGATGCATGCCTACCATATCATTGAATACAAAATAAGAGACATATTTCTAAGCTAAATGAAAATGACGAAAACAGTATAAGAGCATAAACCGGTATTTTACTCTTGACGTACGGTTTTGAAATTTATAAATAATTACAAGTTTGCCATTATTTTTTTGACTAAATTACCCTTATAAATTCCAAACTAAAACTTCTTAAAATTTGAAACTACGACTCATCGTATTCCTCCTCTATTTCTTCTCTAAAACCCTAAATAATTTTTTTTGGTATTTAATAAAAACACATCTCCTATAAAATTATCAATTTGATTTCTTGATCTCTAAAAATTTTTTACATTAGCTTTCCTGAAAGGATTAGAAGAATTTTAAATTTTTTGATTTCACCGTGACAAGTGAAATTTGGATTTGGAATTTGAGTTTGAGTTTTCTTATGCAAATGAAAAATTTCAATATGCAATTGGTGTCAGAGAATAAATCTAAGATTCGATTTAAATATTTTTTTAGATTTTATATATATTTGTTTGAAATTTATTGTTAATTAGCTTCTTTTTTTTTTTGGGGAGACTTCGCTTGCTGGTCGGGTATTAATACCGAACCAGCACGTTTCTTGGTCAGGTATTAATACCCGACTAAAATATTCGACTAAAAAAAAAGGATAAAAATGGGATCGGACGAGTGAGCAGTTAGAGAAAAGGAGGATATGTATTTTTGGAAAAAAAATTTGCGTGCAAGAGTAAAATGAGAGTATTTCAAAATATAAGTTTGGTGTAAAGAGTAGTATTCAGGATGGCAATAGTAAAATGCCGTGCGCAAATAGAATTTCCCGTACTCTCTCCTCTATATCTGGTTTGGAATATGCCAGCAGTGCCCTTCAGCAACTTCCTCTGTCTGATAGATCTGTTCTCCACACTTTTATCTCTAGGCACCTACTTAATTTAGATACTGTCGGGTGCAATTCTCTCTTTCTCTTTTTTACTTACTACTAATAATAAAAGTAGTAGTAATAATAATAAAAACAACAACAATAATAATATTATTATTTTGCATCATTAATCTTTGCCACGTAACCCACAAGTAGAAAAAGAGCATTCAAGTGGAAACGAATTTGGTTTTGATTGATGTCATTGTATACGCTGAAGTCAAAAGCATCCAATAATTCAAAAGAATGAAAAATGACTGATGAACTTATCATTGAATTGATTAATTAGTGAAGTTTACCGACTTTACTCATTGTTTTAGGACTAATGCCCTCACGATGATGTTGATAGTAATAAGGAGTCGTTGGATTAATGACTTCAAGTTTTTCAAATTTAGATATATACTATGGCAAATTTTAACGGAAAAATTGTTCCAGATTGATGTCATTGATTAGAATAAACTTAAAGCGAAAGAAGAAATTAATAAAAAAAAGAAGGATAATTAAATTAATTAATGGAATTTGGTGCGGTTATCATTTCTTTGATTAGTTAGCAAATTTAATACACATTGAATATTATTATTTTCTAATAAAAAATTGGATTGATATTGTTAAGGTGATGGCTGATGATGTTGATAGTATAAGTACTCCTTGATTGAGAACCTCAAGGATGGGTGAAGTCTTTGTCCAAATTGAGAGCACATCTACAATCAAACATATTTTTTGTTCCCCATAATGAAAAACAAGCCAATTGTTCAAAATAATCCATTTTTCTTTTCTTTCTTTCTAGTCTTTTTCACTTTTACTAGCGAGCTTCTGAGT